>WURS02441841.1:0-32997 GCA_011762765.2 Rhinocypha anisoptera
CAAATAAACCATCATGTGGAAATAGCAGCGTTAATTCCTTTACACCTTGTATGAAGGATTTCCACAAAGTTATGCCTAGAGTCTGTGTCGTGTAACAACGATACAGACAGCTTTATAAGAAGAAAATACGTAGTTCTTTGTAAAAATGAATAGTCTTTTGTGGATTTTAATCACTGGGACACTGGCACTGGGTGGAATATCACACACGTAGATCACAGTTGCACACGCAATGCTTTGCAGCGGTAGATTAACGACTCTGATAATTTTGCCCCCTATACATATATTTGTTCCTCGGTCTCTTTTCATCCTCACGGATCCTTCCTGTCTATTCTTCCTTCTCCTATTATATTCCACACGAAAGCGGCATTATGCCTCAAGGGTGTGCGCCCTATTCTCCTCACTCTTCTTTTCCCAATCGCAATCCGTATTGGCTCACCTTCCTCCTCCCCTCTTATGTGTACACTTTCCGTTCCCATATCTGTCCGTCCATTTGATTTTCGCCATCCTCCGAAGAATTCAATTGTTTCAGGCTTTACCCGGTGAAAATTCACGGTTAAAATAACAAGAACTTTGTGATTTTCACGTAGAATTTATTTTGGTCGACCGTTTTCGTCGGAGATGCCATGACGATGTCGCCTTTGCGACTAAAACGGCATTTTAAAATAAATTGCACGTGGAATATTTATTATTTTATTTCGGCCTCCTCCTCCAGCACCATCTTTCGAATGACTTCCTCGCGGGGTCTTCCCTTCTATTATCTATCTATCATCATCTATGAACACCTTAATGCCTCAAGGGTTTGCGTAACTAATTCTTCCCTTCCTTATATTACTCCACATTGACTTGGTTTCCTCCGCTCTTCTGCGTACACTCTCTCGTTCCTAACTCTTGTCTGTCCACTTGATCCTCAGCATCCTCCTCCAGTACTAATGTTCGAAGGTTTTTTATTCTTCTCTTCTGCTTCTGCTTTTCCAATTGTCCATGATAAAAACAAATATACTGAAAGGAATGGCGTAATTTCTCTCGTCGCGAAAAATATTCCAGCTTTTCCCCCAGGTCGGTGGCCGTCAATCTCATCGACCAACAGTGCCAAATAACAAAAAGTACAACCATCGACATTTCTTTACAGATAAAATTTTTTAAAACTTTAATTGTATATGAGTAGGTACATTTTTATTAATTTAATTATGGTAGTCTTAAGCTGCCTTTTGATTCCTTGCGTTCATTCTCTCTCTCTCTCTCACTCTCAGTGTCCAAACCATCTCAACATAATATCTTTCTCAATACTCGACACTACATTATCTTTCACCTCACAACGCTCCCTAAAATTGGCTTGATAAACTTGAAATTTTATATTCTTTGTATAGATATTGTATAAGTTCTATAGGTACCGTAAATGTTTGCTTAAATCGGATAAAATCTTTTAGTTTTATTATTATTAATAAAATTTAAAATAACCATACTAAGAATTGAACCGGAAATGATCTAATGAATCTCAAATGAAATTATATATGTAGTACATTCTTGTCACTGTTTTGCATTTATAATAATTGACAAATTACGGATTATCAAAAGTGAAAATGGATTAGAAATGTCTTAGAGCTTTCTTGAAGAGCTGTTCCAATTAGTTTATTCTTGGAACAAATAGTATACAATAGAACTTGATGTTTTATTTTTATTTTTAATTCTTCTATTGTAACAAGTGCAGCTTTTGAGGTGCATAAAAATAGAAAATGTACAAATGTTCAATTTTTACAAAATTATAATATTCATTTACTTTAGAATTTTAATATATTAAGAAAGAAGACTGTAACAAATTGACAAGTTTTTAAGAAACCTAATTTATGTTATTATATATCTTAATAATAAATTGTGAGATGACAACTTTGACTTGTTTTATCAATTTTCTGCATCGGTTAAGAGAATTCATTATTTTATTATTCCATCAAAACTTTGAGAAAAGAAATAAAGTTATTGAGCTCGAGATGCTCAAAGTAGCATATCTCAAAAATGAGTATAAAATTTATATATCAAGAAATAACACCGTTATAATTAATTAGCATCTTCATGAATGCTCTAAATAACAAAGCCAAACATTTTGCCTTTAAATTTAAGAATGCTTGCGTATATGTTGATAACTCGGACTTGACAACATTGTCACGCATTAAGGCGGTTACCTAGTTTTAAACATCAAACTCGAGTGTTTAACACTACTGAAAATTAGGGTTAATAGAATTCGAAATGTAAAAACCAAGTCTATTGCGACCCGATAGTGTCACATGAGTGCAAGTAGTGTCTGGCACAATGTGTTTTGATTTTCTCTTGTTTTTGTCTGCAAATTGCTTGAATTTGATGCAACTCAAGCACGAGGATTAAAGATAACCATTGTTGACGCTTGGAACAACACTTGTGCGTCGGACGGATCAGTCGTGAGGTGTTGAGCAGTGTTGTGATCCTCTTTACTTCACTTGTCACTTAATTTGTGGGAGTGTCGTGTTGTATGTTGCCGGCTTGCTCCGTGTATTGCATCATTTTTTGTGATATTTACATTTATTCTGGTTCTTGATTTTGTGGAATTATGGTTCGAACCTATGAGGAAGAATTGCAATTCATTGAAAAGAGGGATAACATCAGCTGGAGGATCAAGAAAGGCTTTGTTCCCCACATGAAGGTATTGCACACTTTGGTTTGTTTGTTTATTCGAGTGATCTGTATTTGGTGGGCTTGTTTGTGTGACAGGTGGAGGGAATCTTCTACGTGAATAATGTTTTGGAAAAGTTGATGTTTGAAGAATTGAAAACCTCATGCAACCCGGGTGGTTTTGGGGGATTTCTGCCTGGCGTCAAGCAGATTGGCAACGTGGCCGCATTGCCCGGTATCGTGGGTCACTCGATCGGTCTGCCGGATATCCACTCGGGCTATGGGTTTGCCATCGGAAACATGGCAGCTTTTGATATGAACGACCCCGAATCGATCGTTTCACCGGGCGGTGTTGGCTTCGACATTAACTGTGGTGTGCGTCTCTTGCGTACCAACCTCTTCGAGAAGGATGTGCAACCGGTGAAGGAGCAGCTGGCACAGTCGCTCTTCGACCACATTCCCGTGGGTGTTGGCTCTAAAGGCATCATTCCGATGAATGCCAAGGACCTGGAAGAGGCTCTGGAGATGGGCGTCGACTGGTCATTGCGTGAGGGCTATGCGTGGGCCGAGGACAAGGAGCACTGTGAGGAGTATGGCCGAATGCTAAATGCCGACCCGAGCAAGGTGTCGATGAAGGCCAAGAAGCGGGGTTTGCCACAATTGGGCACACTCGGTGCTGGCAATCATTATGCCGAGATACAAGTGGTCGACGAAATCTTCGACAAGTACAATGCATCCAAGATGGGTATTGAGTCTGTTGGACAAGTTTGTGTCATGATTCACAGCGGGAGCAGGGGCTTTGGTCACCAAGTTGCCACCGATGCTTTGCTAGAAATGGAGAAAGCAATGAAGAGGGATCAGATTGAGGTGAATGATCGACAGCTGGCCTGTGCTCGGATTGCTTCCGCTGAAGGCCAGAACTATCTCAAAGCAATGGCTGCCGCTGCCAACTTTGCTTGGGTCAATCGAAGCAGTATGACGTTTCTCGCGAGACAGGCCTTTTCCAAAACCTTCAACTCGACTCCGGATGATCTGGACATGCACCTTATTTACGATGTTTCGCACAACATTGCCAAGGTAGAAGAACATCTGATAGACGGTCGACCTAAGACATTGTTGGTGCATCGCAAAGGTGCTACTCGAGCCTTCCCGCCTCACCACCCACTGATTCCAGTGGACTATCAGGTGAGAAGACATAGAGCACAACAGGCCATTAACTGGCTAACAATACATTTCTCCTAACAGATCACTGGGCAACCTGTGCTAATTGGTGGTACGATGGGTACCTGTAGTTACGTGCTCACCGGTACCGAGACTGGCATGCAACAGACCTTTGGCACCACTTGTCATGGAGCGGGCCGTGCGTTATCTCGAGCCAAATCCCGCCGCAACTTTGACTACCAAGAGGTGCTCAACGATCTCGCCGCCAAGGGTATCTCCATTCGTGTTGCCTCACCCAAGCTCGTGATGGAGGAATCACCCGAGTCATACAAGAATGTCACCGATGTGGTCGACACATGCCACTCTGCTAAAATCAGCAAAAAATGCATCAAACTGAGGCCAATTGCAGTAATCAAAGGATAACTTCAACTTTTTTTGTTAATATTATTTTTTCATATATGTTACAAACAAATAAATCTATCAACACATAAGACAAGAATTAGAGCTAGTTTAGATGGGCCACTTCCACTGGTTGGTGGGTGGTTTGCTTGCCAAAGGCTCCCAAGGCTTCTCCACCAAGAAACGACGAGCCAACGAGAGCTCGTTCTCTGCTTGCACCATCAGCTCTTCGCACTGACCACAATCAATCTTCTTTTCAATCTGCTCCGGAATCGCTTCCTGAAAGTCAACGTTCAACAATTGAAATCACACACATCGACAAAGCTTACATTCTTGACCACATTGAGTCGTTCGTTCACAAGCGCGGTCGTGTACTTCTTGTACGCCGAACTGTCGGGCATCTCTTTCAGTGTGCGAAGAATCTTGTTGTAAATAATGGTCAATTCCTGGAAACAACACATCCAAATTATAGTTAACAAGAACACTAAACAAAACGCAACTCGACGATACCTACCTCTTGAGGATTGCGAAGAACCGTGAGTCCGGTCAGGCCAGTTGACTGGATAAAAAATAGCAAATAAATTGATTAGACAGTTTCAAAAATACAATTCATAAGAAACTGGAACCTTTTTAATAAATTGAGCCATGTTTTTTGTCGAGTAAATTGCGATGAACCGGCCTCACTGTGACTTCAACACCACAAACACACACGAACCAAAAACCCAAACAGCACAGAGGACAAGGTGTTTTGACTGTGCGCGCCATCTCGCGGTGGGAGAATCAACCGTGAAAATTACAAAAAACAGGAAGACCTTGATTGCAACTTGAGTTGTTCTCTTTCTCTCTCTCTCTCTCTCTTACCATTGGCAACTCACACCCAACACCCTGAGGGTAGATTGATCCCCAAATACGTTAATCACTAAACACTAAAAACGTGAACACAAGAGTAGGTCAATTTTCCAACTAACGATAGCGATTTATTCGATTTACACATTAGATACGCTGGGGAGGGAAGCGAGAGACGCACTCTTTCGCAAGGCAATGTCGATAGAGCCGCGAGCGAGAGAGGGAGAAAATGAATAGCACAAGGTGTTACATGAGATGAGAGAACCGAGACAGAGAGAAAGAGAAATGTAGAAAACAAAAACAGCCTTCTCTCGTGTTTGTCTCATTCAAAACAGCAAAAGAAGAAACAAAAACAAAGCGTACAATTATATATTATATAATAATATAATATATATAAACAATAATCCCAAACATGTTGCTCATTTCACACATGCGATCCACCTAAAGAAAAAATAAAACCTAAACCAACTATATATGTACAAAAAAAATAAAAAACCTAATAACGTAAACAAATAAAAATTAACAGTATAAAGTATTGAGCCTAATTAATTACAAAGAAATAAAGAATAGTAATAACAAAAAAAACAAAAAAGTAAATAATAGCAATAATAATAATAATGGGTGAAAATCAAAGATCGAACATGTGTTGATGGTATCAATGTTGAGGTGTTGTTGTTGTTGATTTCTTCTTTTTTCAATCTAGCAGCTCTGTTGTTTGATATTTGATGATGAAGTCCTCTCAATCAACTCGCTTGTCTTCATCTTCTTCTAAACGGCTCGGTTCCATTCCATTAGTTAGATTATATATAATAATATAATATAATAATAAAATATATATAAAGAATAAAAACACAAAACAATTGGGTAAAATGTGTAGCGATTAAGAGAGAGAGAGAGAGAGAGAAGAGAAAAATAGGTTATTACAGAGTGTGTTGCATTCGAGTAGAATTATAAAGGTATATATATTGTATATAACACAGATAATTGTTTAAATGGTAAATGAATGCGCGAGTGTATGGGTATAATTTGTATAGTGAGAGAGAGAGAGAGAAAGAGAAAGATGAGTGTGTGTGTCAATAGATGCCTTTCTAACCATCTTTGTTTTGGAAAAATTCTTATCATCTTTTAGCTATTTTTACTTGTTGATGCTCTTGTTGTTGTTGTTGAAGTAGATTATTTTTAAACTATATTAACAACAAAAATAATTAAAAAAAGCTTAACAGATGTTGAGTAAATTCTCAAGACACAGGAAAAAGAAAAAAGCTGTTTGATATTTTTTGTAATAATAATAAATAAAAATATCATTATTACAGTGTTAGTTAGTTAGTTATTGCAGCACAAAACACATGCACAAATTCACTTTATGTCTCTGTGTGTGAGTGGGTGTAGAAAGTCTGGGTGTGTTTGGAAGCACTACCATGCACAAGTCTCGCAAATCACGACAGAGAGAGAAAACGTCAAAAAAACAAGCTGATAAGTTTATAATAGTATAATATAATATAATAATAAATTGAAAAAAGTGCTTTAAAATAGTGTATATATAGTCGTAATTAGTAATCAGAAAAATATTAACGATTAAAGAGAAAGAGAAAAAGAGAATAAACATATAAACAAATTTAACAAAAATTAAAATAGCTTTATCATTGTGTTATGTTATGTATAGAGATGTGTGGGTGTGTTGGAGATGTGAGATGATTGGATGTTAGAGTTCCATATCTTTAGTTTCATCATCACTGAAATCACTCATGGTGCTTTCACTCGAGTCAGAGTCATCCTCTTGATCTCGTAGTGCATCTTCGGTTGCATATTTTTTGACATAATCTACATGAAGATAAAAGAGAGAGAATGGGGGAAAAGGGTAAAGAGAAAGGTCAAGAACATAGGAGATAGAGTAATACCTCGGACTTTTCTTTTATATTCTTCTGGTTTATGCAGATACATTGCTGCTGCGTCGCCATTGAGTGGATCGATTGGGTTGGGGTAGGTGAGGAGTTGAGGTAAGAAGGATTCAAAGATGTTGGAGAGGTCGTAGAGAGCGGTCCACGCCTGGTTGATCACGTCCAGACACACCGTTCCCGACCTACAACATAAATCCTCATCAATTAGTCCATCCAAAAACCAATGATTTGTAAATCAAACAAAAAACACACGTACACTTCATCGATGTTTGGGTGGTAGATTTTGTTCATGAAACCAATCGAGGGCGACTTGAAAGGGTACTTTTCGGGCAAGTCCACTCGGACTTTCCACACACCACCTTCGTATGATGCTATATATAGGAGGAGGAGAGGAGAAGATGGCCAAGGTAGACATGTGGTTAGCACATGAACCACACACTTCAACACGCACACACACCCCTCCCCAAAGATCACCACCAATGCCACTTACTTCCTTTGGGACCAAAAAATTTAACGCAGAACTCGTTGAGTCCGCCTAGGATGGTCACCTCGTGCTTCGACTCGATGCTTTAAGGGGGAAAGAAGAAGAGGAGAAGGCCTAAAGGTAAGCCAGCCATCAAAGCATCGACTCGATACTTACAGCTTGAGCACATCGGTGTCCATGCGACGCTTTCCAGCCGACGGTGAGGACATGGTTACGTACTATGTGCTTTGTGGTGCGCTGGCAACCGTGCCGTTGCAGATTATCCTTTGGGCGGAAGGAAACAAAACAAAAACACTCAGATTGGGTTGGGATTGCAAAGAATAAACCTGGAAGAGCCTCGAGTCAACACCAGGCCAGGAGTGTTCCTTTGTTTGAATATCTGCGTACTAACGAGTGATGAGCACAGCACAGGCACACGCACATTCACACATAGGCACTATGCGTCAATACAGACTATTGACTAGATTATAATCATATATATACTCGCTGGCTTAATGGTTAAACGTTAGTTATTTCATCATTTTATTGGAATCAATCTAAGTGGAATTGGACGATGGGGTGATTGAGAATTGCATACTTATGCTAATCAGATATGGCCAACACAAACGAGTCGCGGAAGTGAAGATAGAAGGAGAACTCTGCGAGCAATGCGAGAGTCGAGTCCAGAGGTTCGTTCTGGAAGGAATTTCACACTTGGAGCCTTCCAGTGATCAGCACTCAAGTTAGCGGAGGGCCTTGACTCGGGACGAGAGCGAGGCCAGCCTAAGACGAAGAAGAGTGCTGCGAGTTGGTATTTGTTATTGAAGTGAAGTGCGCGAGGGGCGAGAGTGGACGCGAATGCGAGCCTCGATGGTCGAGTGTGTTGCTGCGCACACGCATAGCACACATTTAAGGCAACACAGACGCGCATTCGACGCCAATACGACGCGCCACTGTGCTCCGCGCACACACACTCCCTCACATTACATACACACGCATCAACGGTAAGAGATTCTTTCCCAAACAGGCTTGCCCCAAGTGATCTTTAACTTTGCTTTTCTTTCTTTACTTTCTCTCTAAATAGTCCTAGATAGGTCACGCCGCTTTTGCACTCATTACGATGGCTACACACATTCACTAGCTAAGTGTGGTTGTGCACTGCCACATCGAGCTTAAGCTTCGTTATCCTCCAGAAAGCGGCACGGTCTAACTAGCACTATTTACAGTGGTATTTCTCAATTACTTGCTTCACCTTTCATAATGCCATTCTAAGTAGTGTAGCTTTCAAAATGCAGAATTCGAACACTGTCTACCTCTCACTGTGCTTCACTTTTTTCCTGTGTAAATTTGATGAGTAAAAGTTGAAGCACCACTGTAGCGTGGATGGGAAGCAGCAAAAAAGCAAAGCTACCACTTTAATCATAGATAGACCACCCCTCTTTCAAGCAGATAACAAGCTCTAAGCAAGTCCTACAACACATTCTGTGGTGTGCAGACAGCCCAACTTGGTGACTAGCTACGCAGACGCGCACTTGGCACCGAGCTTGCGCAATGAGAGTGCGTCCTTCGGACTCAGCTGGTCGCAGAAGATGTGGGTGATTTTACACTCCCAAACTTTTAGAGTATTGATTGAATGCATCTACAACATTTTATTATGCGAATTCTATGAATCATTTTGAGTTAATTTGTATCAAAGATAAAGAAAATTTTAAAATATTTCATAAGATTGTCCGTTGCATCAAAATAGTAACTGTTCCTATATTACTCGTTGATTTTGTATACAAACACACTAGGTTAACATAGCCAAGTTTTTGCTAGAACTCACTGCAAATGGTGCAACTTCTAAAGATTGATTTGTTAGCATTTTTAATATCACTATAATTTTGCTTTAACTTATCAGAAATTGCATTTTCTTGATATTTCAAGTAAGGCATACATTCCACTGTAGATATAAACTTTCAAACCGCCAATTGTTTAGCGATTTGTTTGACACGAACTCAACTTGTAGGCATGTCAACTCATTGATTGAAGCGATTACAACGCTTGATGACACGAAAAGATTTTCTTAAAATTTTGCTCAAACCAACTTAAATGATTAGTAATCATTGATTACTCAAATCTTGTTTCCCAAAAATGTGATTGAAAAAGATCGGTAAATGTAAATGTAATAGATCAGAGAGTGTAAATGACGCCAGCGTGCAGTGGCGCCCTCGTGGCCTCCCTCAGCACTACTCACCCCTGCCCTGGTAGTTCTCCCCTTGCTAATGGTGGCCGCACCAAGTGCCATGGCCCCTCGCTTTGCCTGGACCCCATACGTCCAGTGCACGTCAAGACATGTGACTCGTTCGCATCCCACTGTCCTTGTCCCAGAGTGTGTGGACTGGGTGTATAGCTATGGATACAGTGTAGCCCACGAGGCACTAAACACGCGACGAGGCAGCCAGTTTAGTCCAATCTCTCTCTCTTTCTCTCTGCCCTTTCGCACATCAGTACTGCCCTAACTCTTCTCCCTTGGCAAAGTAGAACAAGTCCTCGTTTTCGCTGTCGTTTAACGCTGCGTCAATCGCTCATTGGGACAATCCACTTTGTATTATTCCAGGGCTATTTGACTGTGCCTGTGTGAGGGACATGAGCGTGGTAACGCGTATCCACTGCTCATCACGGGGTCAGAGACCGTGACCTCTGGCCAGTTCGGGTAATTCACGGGAGAGGATGGGCGAGCCAAAAGCAGGGCCACGTGGTTGAAGCTACTCACTGGCCACTGACAACTCACTGCAATGCGTCATCACTGATCAGTGATCGCAAACGAGCAGTGCAGAAAGGCGAGGTGTGCACACCATGGACACGCTCGATGCAGTCACGAGCTCACCCACTTGGTCATGCCACTGATTCCACTATTGCAGCTGTTGCGTGTGCTTGTCTCTCATTGCAACACCACACCAGAAGTGGTAAACTTTAATAATAATAAATATCACATTTGTGCGTCATGCCAAAACAATGAAAAGAGGAAGTGGGTAGGGTGGAGGGCTACCGAGGGGGCGATCAATTCGCAACTTCCGCTTCTTCTCGTGCCAGTATATTGATAAACTCAGTCATGAACTGTTGGTCCTCGGGAACTTCTAGTGCATTGGTACCGGGCCCATCGAAAGTGTCTCGGCTAAGACCAGCCTGGTTGAGAATGTCCAGCTTTTTGCTTATTAACGGCCAGATCATTTCATCGATGGTTCCACGCGCTACCAAGTAGATTGCTCTCACGTTGGTTTGCTGTCCAATTCGATGAACTCGATCTTCGGCCTAATAGAATTCAAGTGAGATTTTTTAAATACATGGGCGATAGAGTACGAGCGAACCTGAGCAAGTACTCCCGGATTCCAGTAGACCTCAGTGAAGACCACCAGAGACGCGGCGGTGAGGTTGAGTCCAGTGGCACAGGCAGTGAGACTGAGGAGAGCAATGCGGAAGCGATCGTTGGTCTGAAACACATCGCAAGCCTCCTGGCGCACTTTCGGGGGTGTCGAGCCGTCAATGCGAATGTGATTGATTTTATTCTGGTTTAGCATCTCCTCAATGCCGTCCATCATCAACTTGTGGTGACAGAAACAGAGCATCTTAAGATCTCGATTGTCAAGAATGTCCTTAAGATACTCTTTGACGGCGGGTAGCTTTGCCTCGGCCGAGAGGTTGAACCACTCAAAGAGTGTGGTGTTGCGATCGCTCTTTTTGCCGCGCACTATGTCATTCTTGCACCTGTTCATCTTGTTGCGAGTCTTATCGTTCATTTCATCAGTGACCAGAGTGATCTGAAAGCAATGTCAATCAATGATTAGCGACCATAGCAACCATGTATGATTCCACAAACCATTTCGCGTTTCTTGCTCGGCAATTCCCCGAGTACATCCTTCTTTAAGCGTCGAATCATGAGAGTGCTCTCGAGAATGATTCGTAGTTCATCCAGGTTCTTGTTGCCACGGTAATCCCAAACAGCGATTGGTTTTTTGTTCTTAAAGATTGTCCGTTGTTGAGCGTTACAATACCTAAGACCAAAGCCATGCTTGCTGGGAAACAAGTCAGGTTGAATCATATTGAGTTGCGGAAAAAGTTCTGTTGAATAAAACCAAGTAAAATAAACATCATTTGAGATTTGAGAAGAGAATCACATACCCATAGGTCGAGAGAGAGCCGGAGTACCGGAGAGAAGTACTACACGCTTGCACGACTTGGCGATGAGCATCGCAGTTGAAGTTCGTTGCGTTACATCTGACTTGATGTAATGACTTTCATCGAGAATGATCATACCAAAGTAACGATTTGCGTCCACCGTAAAGCGAGTCTTCATCTTCGACAACAGATCATAGCTGATAATGGTGATTCGCACTTTGGGAATCATATCCCGAGTGTTGGCTACCACATAAATGTCTTGCGTGGGCAAAGTGGGAATCCATTCATGAAGTGCCTTCTCCCACTGGTATCGTAGCGAGGCCGGACAGACGATAATGAGTGGCCAGTCTTTCTCATACCACCTGGCCAACCCAATCGCTTGCATGGTTTTGCCGAGTCCCATGTCATCGGCAATCAGGCACTTTCCATCACGTTGAACGCCAAAAATAATACCTTCGCGTTGGTAGTTATACAACGCTTCGAGAAATTTGTCCTCCAGCCTTTCACTGAGATCGACGGCTTTCTTTTTCTCTTCAATCTCGACCAACGCTTTTACCACATTCTCCGAAAGTGGATTGTCAAACTTAAGATGAAATTGCTTTAAAGTTCGTAGCTTTCCGATAATTTCGCCATGTTCACGAAGTGAAAATGACCATTTCTTAGTTTCTGGATCCCACTTTCTTGACTCCACTTGCTTAAAAATATTGATAATTTCCGTTATATATTTAACCAGAACCGTAAAACGGACTCCACTTTCTAAGCCAATACATATTTTCACTTCTTCTTTGACTGACGATGAACTGTTATTTGACTTGTTAGCCAAAGCTGGTTTGGTTGGTGAATTTGAGGCATAGTTTGTTTGATTAGGTCTAAAATTTTCTGGTTTATTTTGTGAAAATAGTTGATGAGACGCAGCTGGTGCTGCTTTTAGATTGCTTGATGTTATTGTCGGTGTAGGTCGAGATGAACTTGGCACTGTGTTGACAGATGCCTGTGGTGGGTGGTAGTTTATTTTTGGTGGAGAAACAAACACTGTCCTATTGTTTGAACTCGTTGACACAATCGGAGTTGGATTTGGACGAGAAATTTGAGGATTAAAATACGTGGAATGAGACTTGATTTGGGTGAAATTGGTACATGGAACTTTATTGTTGGGAGCACCTACCGCGCCGTGCACTTGCCCTTGCTGCTGTTGCTCGGCCAACTTACGCTTTCGAAGCTCAATCGCCTTCTGACGCTTTTCCTCGATCATCCGAAGCATCTCCGCGGAGACAGCTGGCTTCGGCTGGTCCATGATTTTTGGATGGAGCGTGGAATCCAGACACAGCACAACCAGTGGAAACGCGCCAAAAGAGATGCACACACATGCTATCAACACACAGCAAGTGATGTCTTTTCTCTCTGAATGTAAACATTTGGTACTCGTCCACATAGAGCGTTACCGTGCTTGAATGCACTGGCGCCATCGAGCAATTGGCGCATTTCGACTCAATTTACCGAGCAACTTTACCAAACGTACCTTCTTCTCACTAGTACTCCAGTTCCAGTTTTCAAAAAGTGCAAAATACTTTTATTTATTGAGTAGCATCAAACATTTTCCTGTTTATATTTTAACAACTCATCCGGTAATAATCCAAGAGTTTACTTTGCAATTTAACCAATCTTTAACACCAAACGTTGCAAGTGTCATCATAAGTTAACATCAAAAGTTTTATACTCTTCTAGAATAATTCATGCATAAAACTGATAAACAGCCTGCGTTCTCCTAATCCTACATCCGTTTAGACTTTTCAGAATTGGTCACTTAAAATAGTCAAACATTATCAGTGCGAAAAATAGTGTTACCAGTGTCATATATACGTTTCATGTGTCTTAATTAATTGCTAGTGCGTGCGTGTGTGTGTGTCTCGAATGCAATATTTCCCTATAAAGTCCATTATCTATTTTAGTGGTCGTATTCTACTGTGCCATTAGCAATTTAAGAAGACAATGTAGGTGACATTTAAAAGCGAGTCACTTTTGCTCTGTTCCCAACTTTCCCAAAGCATTTGAGGACAGACGCGGAGGGTGCCACGCAAACCATCAACACCACCAACACCATTAAGTGAGTTCGCGCGGTGTGTGTCGTACATTGAGTCTTCATTCTTTGCTTCTTCTTTGTATTCTTTTGATCATATTGTTATTCGTATTATTCATTCGACAAGTTGGCCGGAACTAAAAGGAATAATTGGTCTCGGTGTGCTCCATTTGGGAGAGTGGGGCGAGGCAAGGGGGCACTGGACAAGCAATCGGGCACTATTCCACTCGATTCTATATAGATGACGCAGACGCAGGTCACTGGAACAGGCCCAGAGCCAGACAAGTTGCGTGGAGTGAGTCGACTCGGTGGGAAAGCACCGTCCAGACAGACCCACAAAGCGACTGACCTCGAGCAGCAGTGTGCCATCCCTGTCTGTACCCTGTCGAGTTCCTGTCGTCTCTCGCCTTCTACATTATTTATTCCTTCATTACTAGTACTTAATTAATTATCTTTTAATACATTGCCAGCATAGGAGCGCGGCTATTTGGCTGGCTCCTAATCTCAATCGGTCAAGATTTCCTTCACACAGTTCAAGCAGAGTTTCGCCTCGACCACCAGCTTTCTCAAGAGGCGCTTCTCCTCAGGTGATCTCTCCGGCGAGGGTTACGATGAACAGGTGAGTGACAATCAAGGGGTTCCAATGTTATCTAATCATGATGGCTTGTACAGGATTACGCAAGGCAGTATGAGAGGCCAAGTGCACCTGGTCCAATGGGACCCACGGGTTCGGTTGCGCCTACTGGCTCGAGGGAGAGTAGTGAGGCGGCACCCGGTGGGATTGTGACTGGACCTGCCGGTGGTGCTGTCCCTAGTCCAGGCATGACGCTCAATCTGAAGCCTAGCAGCGTGATCAGTGCACCTACCTCGCCAGCCAGCAAAGGTGTCTCATCATTTCTATCTCGCGCTACTTCGCTCACCGGCAGTGTGACCAGTACGGTGCAGCAAATTGCACGTGCCACTTCACAGGCCGCCGCCGCTGCCATCAAGGATCGCTACAAAATCCTTCTGGTAATCGATGAACAACTCATCGATTGGTCCGTTATCACAGTCACACTGGTTAGACATCTTGTCCTATCTCTAACTTGTTTTTCAGGTCTAAGTACTTCCGTGGCAGACGTCTTCTTGGCGATTGGGATATCAAAGTAGAGCAGGCCGAGTTTAAAGACATCACTTTGTCAGCAAATTCCGATCTCGGCGCGGTAGTCTCTATTCAGACATTGGATCGCAGTGGATTCAAGATTGCTCGGTGAGTGAGCGAATTGAGTAAACCTTTGTAAGTGCTTCATACTATTTCATTCGGTAGAACGTTTCGGCCAGATTTCGTCTTAGTACGACAACATGTGCAGGATAGCACGAACAACTACAGTGACATCATCATGGGTCTCAAGTATGGCCTCGTGCCATCGATCAACTCTTTGCAGAGCCTCTACAACTTCCAAGATAAAGCCTGGGTGGTGAGTATTATTCGAAGATAATGTACATTGAATTGTGTTATTTATTCGCAAATTTTTAAAATCTAGTTTGCAAACTTGCTCAGTATTCAGAGAAAACAAGGAAAGGAAAATTTTCCTTTAATTGAGCAGACTTTCTATCCGACCAACAAAGAACTTGTAAGTAAAGTCATCAATACTACTTAAAAGCATGATTCTAATTTACTGTTCAGAGTCAAATTCCCAGGTTGCCATGCGTGGTCAAAATCGGTCAATCGCACGCGGGTCAAGGCAAGCTTAGGGCGGAAAATCTGCAGCAATACCAAGACATTCGAAGCGTGCTTCTGATCAGCAAAACATACTGCACAATTGAACCATTCATCGACGCAAAGTGTGATTTATTAATCCAGAAAATCGGCTCAAGCTACAAGGCATTCACGTGAGTGTTAGGTCAAGCTTGGTCACTATTCAATACTTTCCCCATCACAGGCGCAAGTCAGTATCTGGCAACTGGAAAGCCAACGTGGGTTCATCACTACTCGAACAGGTGCCCATCGATGATAAGTACAAGAAGTGGATCGACGATGTGTCTGAGGTGTTTGGAGGGCTTGACCTGTGCACGGTAGAAGCCGTGGTTGGAAAGGACGGACGCGAGTATATTCTCGAGGTAAAGCGTTCAAGTTGCAACCAAACTCAACTTACCACCTTCTCTCTGCCAGGTGTGTGGTTCAACCATGCCATTGTTGGGTGAGTCTCAGGAAGAGGACCGACGCATTATCTCTGAGCTCATCATGCAGCGCATGAATCAGATCTGCAAGAACACCTTGATGTAAGTGCCAATATCACAGTGGTAGTTCGTGGGTAACATTTTTGGTGATATATCAAACCTGTAGCAAGCAACAATCACGCGCAAGCATCTCGTCGTACAGTGAATCCGAGCCTACCATCGATCAAGTGGGCAGACAAGGCCAGAGACCCTCGATTCCGAGCATTCAGCAACATCAGACACCGCCAGCCCCAGCAGGTCCCCCGCCACCACCACCACCTGCAGTGCCGCCACCCAAAGCTCCACCACGCCCACCGGTCAATCGACGCAGTTCAAGGTAAGAACCAACTTGAAACACAACCCACAAGATAGTTACCCGAGTAAAACAAGTTTAACCCCAAGTCAATCTGTTCATAAAATATTTTAATATAATTTCTAATAATATAGAATAAAATACACAATCTATCCGAGTGCTAAATTTTTCAGTTTTGTGGACTAGTTTAGATATGACGTGCATCACTATGCAAACTGACTGTTCTAAACTTTATAATAATAATAATAAATAATAATTTTGACGTAATTCTAAGAATTCTCACTCAAGTGCCATCACAATTTTGTAAAAATCGCAAAATTAAAAATTAAAGTTAAAAAAAACATTGATACAGACTTCGAAAAATTGTGAATTCATATTTCTTAGTTGTTCTCAAAATTTTAAAATTGCGATGTCACGTGAGATTCTTTAAAGTGTAAGATAAATGTTAAGATAAGAAATAATAATTGTTTGATTTGGATATTACAACAATCATAGGGAGTCATCGAATGTACCCGAGCCAAGTGGGCCAGCCAATCCGGTTATGTTCAACGAGAATAATCCGTTTGCATCACCAAGCTCGTTCGGGAGCTCTACTACTGCCAAGCAAGCGGAATCTGTGGCACCGAGTAGCAGTGGTATCGCACCGAGCACCAGTGTGAGACCACCACTGACCAAGCGTGATTCGCAGTCCACCGTGGACGAGATCAAAGACGAAGTGGACGACACCATGCGAAACCTACGCAAGACCTTCGCCGGCATCTTCGGTGATATGTAGCATGTGTGAAGTTTATTACAATCAAGTGATGGGTGCGTGTCGATTAGTTACAGAATTAGCTTACAGAATTTGCCCTTTGTGTGATTGTTTGTGTGTGTCTTCTTCCACTTCTGATTTGATATCTAAACCAAAGCAATACTCAATCAATGTGGTCACAAAGAAAAAAAATTAAATCGTGGTCAATGTGTTTTGTATGTGTTTGTCAACTATCAAAATGTTTGTTGTTGGTGAAAATAATAATAATAATAATAATAAATTAAATAAAAATAAAGTAAAAAGTTAAACAAAATAAGCATCAATTGAGTCGAGTCCAGTCGATCGGAGACAAGTCGTGCTTGACGAGATACTCGTTAGCTGACTTGAAGTGTGAGCATCCCAGGAAACCACGGTGGGCCGAGAGGGGACTTGGGTGAACAGCTTTCAACACTAAATGCTTTTTCTTCAATCACAAGATTGAGTTGAATGAATGAGACATATACATCAGCTTATTTTGCCAACAAACCTTATCGATGACGCTGCCTTTCTTCTGAGCGTACGCACCCCAGAGCAGAAAGACACGGTTGGTGCAGTGTTGATTGAGGTATTTGATCACGGCATCGGTCAATTGCTCCCACCCTTTGTTGGCGTGCGAGTTGGCATTGTGGGCTCGCACTGTGAGACATGCGTTCAGGAGAAGCACGCCTACCGATATACCAGTATTGATCAGTGTTACAAGTGAAGTTCGAAGCTAACAATCTAGATTAACCTACCCTGTTCGGCCCAAGAGGTAAGATCACCGTGTTTGGGAATCACAAATTCTGGGTAATCATTCTTGACCTCTTTGAAGATGTTAACCAGACTGTGAATAATGTCCATTAGTAGTAGTACATTTGACGTTAGATTGATTTCAAAAATTACCTCGGAGGCTGTGCAATGCCTTTCTTCACACTAAATGCCAACCCTATACGGAAAGATATATAGTATATTTAATTGAGAAAAAAATTTTTACCGTGCGCTTGATTAGGTCCGTGATACGGATCCTGTCCAAGAATGATCACTTTGACTTTTTGGATATCCGTAAACTTGGTCCAACTAAACACCTCATCTTGAGGAGGGTAGACTGTGTTCTGCTTTCGCTCGTTCTCAACGAATTTGGTAAGCTATGTAATGAACAAGTCATTGTTTGATATGAGACCACTATAGAAATAGCCCTTCAAACCTGCACAAAGTATGCTTTGGAAAACTCGTCCTGCAGAGCACGGTACCAGGTTGGTCCCACGTAGTTTGCCAGGTAAGTCGGTATTTTAGCATTGCTCGAATTCTTCCGATTGACACCATTGTTCGGCACAGGTGAAAGTGCAGCTTTTTCATCGACAACTCGCTGACAATTTGATTCCAATTCGCAATATAGAAAATTAGTGCTAATCCAATATCTCCTCTCAAAATACAACTGTCATACACTAAGTTGTCTATTGAGAAGTTCAATTTTATAATCTCTTTTAGAAGGCTCCTAGTCTAGAAAAATTCAACTCGTATTATTATTTAAAAAATTTATTGAATTTTTAGTTAAATAGAATTTCAAATAAAACAAAATCACTAATACTAAAATACTGAACAGGTTTGTTTCCATAGAAATGTATTACTTGTATTATTCCAGTGTAGAAGTTGAACTAAATCTAATTCTCATAGACAGTAATTATTGCAACTAACAAAGTTGTCTATCGTGAGAACTGGCTGTATTAAACAGTAAGTAAGTTATTTACCACATTCACGACAATAGATCAAAATGGCACTGTAAGAAACTTATAACTCCCCAATCGTTTGAGGGTGTTGCCTACCTTCTTGTTTGGAGAACTCTCATCGGCAGCTTCACCAGAAAACTTTCGTTTGGCATCGGGTCCCGGTGGGAGAGGTTTGAAGAAACTGGTAATCGACTTCTGAGCCATGGCCAAGGGAGAGTGGAACAGAATTGAGTCGAGTAGAGCCCACATGTGAGACATACGCGCGTGTGCACAACTGTTTGGTTTAAATAGTCTCGCAACGAACGTTCAGACATCACGTGTCGCGATTAGTGAAACCTCTTGACGCGTTTGAAATTCATCTATATTAATTCTATTCATTAACAAAAATCATGTATTAAGCACTTTAAGTGTGCAATCAGTGATTTTCAATCACTAAAAAAATTATTATTGCAGGTTGAAATGAAGAAAAATATATAACAGCTGTAATGTATAACGTTCTTTGCGAAGGGACTGTGTTTAGGAATGCGCGCCAAAATGTGATTTTGTTTACATGCAAACTTGTTGACTGTGCTTGTTAACAAATTCATGATTTCGCGATGGAGCGAGATTTCGACTTTCCCTACCCACCCTATGACATTCAACTCCAATTGATGAACGTACTGTATGATTCGTTTGACAAGTCAAAGATCTCGATTGTCGAAAGTCCAACTGGTACAGGTAAATCTCTCAGCATCATCTGCTCTGTGCTCAAATGGCTCAAGGATTTTAAACGTAATCAAATCGAGCATCTGACTCGTACAATTGAAAATTTAAAGGCAGAGATTGCCGATGAAAATTCGGACGATTGGATTTCTGGCCAACTGAAGCAGATCTCTGCCAACAATCAAATTAGTGATTTAAATGTGCAATTGGAAACATTGAATAAACATGTAAACTATTGTAAAGAGTTGAAGA
This sequence comes from Rhinocypha anisoptera, assembly GCA_011762765.2. Taxonomy (NCBI): domain Eukaryota; kingdom Metazoa; phylum Arthropoda; class Insecta; order Odonata; family Chlorocyphidae; genus Rhinocypha; species Rhinocypha anisoptera. Next base: position 19,605 of record WURS02441841.1, read on the forward strand.
AAAAGGTTAAACTACGCAAATCTCAACAGTATGTAAGCAAGGAGACAAATAAGAGAGCGACGGATTTGATAGACATCGAAACTGGTGATGATTATGACTTGGTAGTGCAGTTCTGTGATGAAGAGGACATTGCGGAGGAAGAGAAAGAGACGAAAGAGTACTTCCAGCCGAAGGTCTACTACTGCAGTCGGACGCATTCACAGTTGTCGCAATTTATCAACGAATTCAAGAAAACAAAGAGCTACGCAGACAAGGAGAACTCGATTATGTTGGTACCGCTGAGCTCACGAGTGAACTACTGCACCAATCCAAGCGTGAATCGCTTCACCAACATCAACATTATCAATGAGAAGTGCAGCGACTTGCAAAGTAGTAAGCAAAAGTGTCCCTTGTACAAGCAGGCCAAGTTGGAGCACTTGCGTGAGGAGATACTAGCCAACTTGGGTGACATCGAGGAGATTGTGAACAAGAGCAAACAAGTACCGGCTTGTCCTTACTATTCGTCTAAGATGGCGATTCCAGATGCCGAGATTGTGGTACTACCTTACAACACACTGCTACACAAAGGCACTCGAGAGAGCTTTGGCATTCAACTCAAGAACTCGATCGTTATTATCGATGAGGCACACAATCTTCTGGAAACCATTGCTAGTGTGTACAGTATCGAGATCAAATCTTTCCAAGTGTCCAATCTTCTCAAATATGTATCTCTTTACGTCACCAAGTATTATACGCGATTCAATTCTCACAATCTGATGTATCTTAAACAGTTGATGTTCATTCTCAAACGTTTGCTCAAGTTTCTTCAGTCACCACCCGATCAAAAAGTCACCTATGATCCACTAGATTTCACCTTGCAAATGGAGATCGAGAACATTAATGTGTATAAGTTAAATCAGTTTATTGATCAAAGTAGATTGGCTTCTAAATTGCACATGTTTTCAAACAAGTTCAAGGTGGATAGTCAAACGTCTAAAAAGCCTAAAACATCCGGCACTTTAGAGTTTTTGAAGAAAATTAAAGGCAATACAAGCGATCAGTCGCCCAACTATGAACAAGAGACAAATGACAAATCTCCCGAAGATGAATTTCTCAACACAAACACTCTATATGTGATCCGAGAGTTGCTGCACGCACTCACCAATTTTAGCATCAATGGCAAGGTATTACTTAACATTAACAAGACAAACACGGGAGATTCATCACTCAAGTACGTTCTTCTCAGTCCCAGTAGTCACATCAAGGTAAGATTCTTCCTTAAATGAGTCACATTGATTACTTGACTCGATTCATATTTAGGAATTACTAAACGAGTGTCGCTCAGTGATTCTGTGTGGTGGTACGATGAAGCCTTTCGAGGATTATTTCAGCCAACTATTCAAGCCTCTCAGCATTCCCGATGAGCGCATTTTAACCTTCTCCTGTAGTCACGTAATCTCACCTGACAAGTTAATATCGATTGGTTGTTCTCGAGGTCCATCTGGTCAGATTCTCAACTACTCGTTTGGCAGTCGTTCCAAGGGAGAGGTGGTTCGCCAGACTGGTGACCTCTTAGTAGAGCTGTGCCAGGTGATTCCAAAAGGAGTGGTCGTCTTTTTTCCCTCCTACGACTATCAGGAGTTTCTTCTCAACCAGTGGCAGAAAAGTGGCACTCTTCGAGCCATCGAGCGTCACAACAAGCGCATTTTTCGCGAACCCAAAAAGGCTTCTCTGGTGCCCACCGTGCTGATGAGCTATACCAAATTTCTCAAATCATCACCCAACAGTGGTGCTGTGATATTCTCCGTGATTGGTGGCAAAATGAGTGAGGGTATCAACTTTAGCGACGATCTCGGACGGGGAGTGATCGTGGTTGGACTGCCTTATGCCAACAAGAACTCCGTGGAGCTACAGGAAAAAATGAGCTATCTCAACGGTCTCGGCTCTGGACTGGGCAATGTGAGTGGGCGGAAGGTGTTCTAATCTAGCACATTCATACTTAAAAAAGAATTTATATAAGAGGCAGACGGCTCTTTAGGTTTCCTTAGTTCAATTGGTACTTCGAAATTCGCGAATTCTCTTTTAAAGTGTGTTCAAACCCATTTTACAGGAGTACTACGAGAATCTGTGTATGCGAGCGGTGAACCAGTCGATCGGAAGAGCAATTCGACACCGCGAAGACTACGCTGCCATCGTGCTACTCGATCAACGCTACTCCACCAAACACTCGGTGCGTTCCAAACTGCCCAACTGGATTCAAGCTCGCCACAGCAGTATTGACAACTTTGCTCAAGTCATCTCTCAGGTCAAACGCTTCTTCGATGCCAAAAAGTCACATTAAGGGTATGTTAATTGATCTGTATATTATTTATTTTATGTTAATAAATCAAGTAAAAAAATAATCGATAACATTTACAAATCTGAATCGTATGTGTCTGTCTCATATTTTGTGTTTCTTGCCGAGGTCTCGCATAATCCCCTTTTTGCGCTCTTTGGCTTTACTCTCGCGTGCTAGTTCAATCTTATGCAACGCCTTCCTGTGCTCCATAGCGCGTTTCTGCATCACCAGTCGATCTTGGCGAATCTTTTCCTTGTGTGCGATCTTTAGTTTCTTGATGAGCTGGTCTGTTCGCCGTTCGTGCGAGTCTTTGATCACTGCCACTCGGTGCAAGCGATTCACTTTTTTCGGGATCAACTTAGGCTTTGCCCGGAAAGGCAACTCCTCCTGCAACTTGTTGGGTATGATGAAAGGTTTCAGGTTAAAATCTTTACGTTTTGGCTCGGTGTAGTGCGACTTGGGATTATCCAGTGGCTTGAGACCTTGCTCGAAGCGCAATCGTCCCACAGTCTTCATGCCCACCCATTTGTCTTTTGACTCGGGCGGCAAAAGCAGTGAGGTAACCGTGGCGTAGAATTTTGGAATCGGCACATTGAACCATGTTCGCAGAAAAATCACGTCGTTAGAGCTAATTTTATCTTCAAATGTAGCTCGGTAGGCACCTTCGGGGGCACGAATTGCTTTTTTGATTTGGCCTCGAATTCCACTGACCGTTCGGATTGCCGCTCCCTCGAACTTGGTCACCTCAAGAGCCGAATTAAACATGTCCTTCACGAAAGCAGTTTTCTTGAACACCTTAACCGGGTGGCCAATCAGTTTGAGTTTCTTAGCAATCTGTGCCGTCTTGTTGAGATCGAGCACTACACCGGTGGCGGCAATGCGAAACCCTTCACCACGCTCGGATACACTCTGCAGGGCGACGAAGCCCGTGTTTTGCGGGGTGATTGGACCCCAAAAAGTAGCCAAGCAATGCATGTGCTGTGGGGTATACTTGAGCAATCTATTGCGCATGTTGTGATCCTCGATGGAGAACAGTGGCTGTGTCTGGAATCGTCGCCATCCCATGGAGAAGATGAGTGGGTCGCGTGTCTTGAGAATGCGATTGTACCACCGATGCTTCTTGATGCGCACTCGAACATAGCCAATATTGCTCTCGCGACTCTGAAGTCCACCCAGAATGATCGGGTATGAAGGGTCAAAGTGATTGATGAACTCGCACGGCATGTCTTCTACCTCGATCCGAAGGTACAGTCCTGCTCGGAAACCTTCGTACTGAACACGCTGTTCGAAGGGCAAGTTCTCGAACTCTTTACGATTCATCTAAGGAAACAACACGTAAGATAGTAAAGCAATAGTAAAGAAAGGTAAAACAATCAAACTCACCTCGCTCTGTTTCTGCAACTTTTCTTTCTCAAAATCAAGGAAGGTTTTCTCCTCTGGGTTGATCACATCAGAACTCTTGAGGTTGTCGTACTCGTCATCGAACTTTTCTTTCTGTCTGCGTTTTTTCTCCAAAATCTTGTCACGCTCGTCGTCACTGTCTAGTTGGTTCTCTTCCTCCTCTTCGTCACCGGGCTCGTCATCTTCTTGTTCCGAGTCATCGTTTCCGAATTTTTGTCCAGTTTCATAATCCTCGAAATCGCCATAGAGTTCGTCATCCTTCTCATCGTCTTGTTCGGCCAGTCTGGCCTGGTTGTCTCGATCGAGCAAAGCAGTGGCATCCTCATCTTTGCTCCACTTGCCGGTGACAAAGCAATCCCGGATCGCCTTAACGTGTGCCACCGAAGTGAGATCCAATCGGAGATCGTTGGGAAAGTTGGTGCACTCGAGCGAATTCAATGTGAATCTCATCTGGCCGGGTTTTTGGGTAGCCGTCATCACCTTGAAAAGTCCATCGGAGACCTCGTCATACTCGGCGTGCTCCTCGTCTTCTCCCAAGCTAGTTGAATCGCCGTAGACTAATTTTTGTACATTATCCACTCGAGCGATTCGCTCAAGAAATGCTTCAGTTGCTTTTTTCTGCAAATTATCCCTCCACCGGTTCTTGCGACTTATCTCATTATCATCATCATCATCATCGAGGTCATCATCCGAACCGTAGAATTCTAGTTCTTCCGAGTGTTCCGAATCACTATCACCAAACTGGTTGGGTCCTTCCATCTCTATGTCCTCCTCATCTTCTTCGCTTTCATCTTCATCATCATCCATGTCTTCATCGTCATCATTCTCATTGAAGTGCACTTTTCTTCGCACTCGTCCAGACGTTCGCTTTTCGGCTTTATCCTGGTCGTCAAAGATGTCCGAGTCATTGAAGCCAATTGGGGTAGCATTGGAGAAGAGCTTCAACTCAGTGGAGGCCATTCTCTCGTCCAACGGTTTCTCCATCTGGTTGATCGATGCCACGAGGTGGTCTTCGGAAGTTTGCCCTTCCTCACTTCCGTGAGCGTCTTTGTAGGAGTGACTCCCGCCGAGGTCGATGTAGACAGCATCTTTGTCAAAGACAATCCCACCCACACCGGCCATCGGAGCATAGATGCACTTGTCCTTCTCCTTTAACGAACGGCGCTTTTCGTTGTTGTCCTTGCTCGGCAGGGGACATGGATCGGGAATATAGCTTATGTTATGTAGCTTGAAATCGCCACAACCAGGAATATGAACGTCTTGTTGATCTTTGAAGTTGGCACCTCTCGAGTACCCGAAAAAGCAAACTTTTCTATTACATTTATCGTTTTTACGAATCTCCTCTGGATTGGTGATGTCCTCGACGCGATCTACCAACATGTAGGGATGATTGCTGGCCCACTGCAAAGGCCGAAACTTCATCACTGAAATGAATCGAGCCAAATTGTGCACTTCGTTGCGCAAGTACTCGTTGTGGACAAACTTGGATAGGTAGAATAACTTGGCACCGGCGTAGATCTCGGTCCAGAAGCGGTGTTTCAGCTGTTTCTTAGCTCGTTTCAACTTCTTTGGATTTGAAATCACATCGAGGTGAGTGAGCACTCCCATAATACGCGGGAATCCGTGAGCTTGACAGATGTTGAGAAATTCAAATGTCTCCATCTCGAAGCCAAAACTAGCGTCTACCACAAGTAGTACAAGGTCGGCAACCTTGGCCACATCAATCATCGAGTTGATATCATTATTGCACTCGATAAAGGTGACTCGCAGATTCTTGCTGCAGATGACTGTGATCGGACCACTGATTTGATTGATGTTCTGACGAGTGTAGTTGCGAATCAAACTACGAATCAGTGTAGTTTTGCCAACTTTCGGTGGTCCTACCAGAGCAACCACCACTGGCGGTGGTTCCACTGGAGTCCGATCAACTTGCGGGGCTCGTTCACGTTTTGCAACAATATCTTGTTTACGACGAAACTGTCGTTCCGCCTTCACAGCCGACTTGATGGCAAAAGCCTTCAGGTTTCGCTTGCCTGCATGCACATCGCTCGACTTTTCGCTCTTCGCCGATTTTGTCTTCTTCTTCGCCTTGTGAGTCTTATGGGTTTGTCCATTTTGCTCCATCGCGCACTGAAGGGGAGATGTCACCCGTTAGCAGTCAACAAACAAACATTCCAGGTGTAAATCACAGAAATCCAAATCACGCACACACCTGAAAAGGCCGCAGCTAGCAAAACACGTGTGATCCTCTAGCTTGCATGTGACATGTGGTCCATTCACAGATCGCGTTATCAATTTTCAAAATGCATTCAAGTTGAGCTCTCGGCTTAACCTAAACGAAAAACAGTTTAGAGAAAACTGTACTTCACAACTAAATACAGAAAGAAAATTAATTTTTAAGCAGCATTTGGATTAAGCTAAGAGCTCTAATTCCAATATTTTTCTTCAAACTCTTGTGTGTTTCACCCTTTCACTCAACTTAATTAGATTTCAACTTTCTGCTTATTTTAATAATTTATAGATACGAATATGTATTTTTCAAAATTAATTAAGCTAAAAGTTTTGAAAAGTAAACCGGTGTAACAAGATAGAAGCAGGATTCTTTTTGTAATTAGTGCTGAGCAAAGTTCAATTTGAATTAAATGTTCGAACTTTTGAACCTTTACCCCAATCATTGGTTCAGTTTGAACTGTTAACCCTAGTCACTTGATAGTTCAAATTTAAATAGATATATTAAACAATTATTTTTATAAAATAGTTAATAATGTATATTATATAAATTTCAAGTAGAAATACATTATAAACCGCGTAATCGTTGTTTATTTTTATAAAATAACATGTTATACAGAAGGGATTGACAGCGGTAAAGTCTGCTTTACTTCTCTAGAACTATTAAATCGGATCTTCCTGGAACAGCTTGTAGTATTAGGGATCGAGTGTGTTGTCATTGTTACTGTTGTTGCTGTAATTCTTCACATATTGTTGCTGTTATTGGCTTGTTTTTACACTTTAATCCGAAAAGAGAAGAAACAATATAAAAATGTAATATCATAGAAAAATAGCGAAAAACAATGTTAACGATTTTCATTCTTTCGTAACTTGTTTTTCCCCAACAATCTTTGGGTGCAATGAAATTAAATTTTTATAAAATAACTCATTTCACCTCTCAACCAATAAAAGAAACAACAAGCTGTTGTTTTGTAAGTAGCATTGATTGAAATTACTTCATTTCACCTTCATTTTGAATTAATTAAAAAAATCAACAGCAGTAACGACAACAATATTTTACATTGTTAATTTAGCAACAACAGGGCTTGGAGGGGGGATTGGATTTAAAATTGACATTTTTATAAATAATAATAATATATTGACATATGTAGATTTATATCACATGTGGCGTAGAAACCTGTGATTTTGATATATACTTTAATAATAATAATTAAAGTAAGAGAGAGAGAGAGAGATATTATGAAAGATTTTGTGTATAAAGTTTTACATTTCAAATTTGAATTATGTAAAATATATAATAATAATAGTACATGTATATAGAATAGTGTTTTTTCAATAAAATAATAACAACGAACAGTAATAATAAAGAAGAGGAATCATTATCATTATCATCAAGTTTGTTGTCTTTGGGTTATACAAAGAGAGTGAGAGAGGGAGAAAGAGAGAAATAGGGAGGATTGAAGCTGTGTGGGTTATCCGGGTGGACTTTAAAGCAAAGATTCACAACCTTAGGTTCGTGGAGAAAATAATGGTTTGGAACTTTGGTTGCTAAGAACAAGATTTTTCTTCTTCTCTAAAAATGATTTTTTCGTGCTTATGATTGAGGCTTTTTTCGAGCTCTATTCTTGAGTTCTACCTCGATCATGTAAGAACTTCTATGTAGTGGTGATGGTGGTGCATGGGAATTTTAACAAATAATAAGTAATAATTATTATATTATATAATTAAATAAATTATAAATTAAATTAATAAAATAAGATAATAAAAATAATAGTATTATAACAAAGTAAGGTAAATGAAAATTAGTAAAATCTTCGGTTGGCGAAGGGCCTTGGAAGCGAAGGTGTAGAGAGGGAGGGAGAGAGAAAGAGAGAAAAGAGAGTTTTGGGTGCGTGGCGTGTGGAGGGCTGATAGGCTGATAGTGTGGTTGTAAAAAATTGAGTTGAGTGAAGAGCCCAACTTCTTGGGTTCCAACGCCCTCTTGGATGGTAGCTTATACCCAAGGATTGCATAAATTCAATTAGCAAATCCAAAATCAGATCAGAATTGTTGAATTGCTTGAATCGATTCAACCCCCGGTGAATAAGCACTGGTGATTGCCCCCAGTGAGCGGGTCGTTGGTTTGGGTGGAAAGGCCTAGGAGTGGGTGATGGTTCAGGAGGAGATGGCGAGCCAGGATGCGAACATGACTAGGGGCGAGGCGAGTGCGGTAGTGGACCAGGTAGACCAGGTGGACCAGCCAACCAGGAGGCGTGGCGAGGCATTCTTGTGCAGGCAGAGTGGAGAGGAGTGCTTGTCTACTCGTTCCGCTCGGAACATGTCATCACCGAATGTTGCCTTTCGATTACCAGTTGTCGACTTCTCGTGGTCGGCACAGCGCTGCGGACAGCACTGGCTGATATTGGCCAGCAGGTGTGGCAGGTAGTTCTGCCAGAAGGCACACTCTTTGGTGCGTGGCCCGCGACCTATGCTCAGGTTGTTCACTCCGAAGGTGATATACTCCTTGTGGTAGGGCGTGTAGAGGGGCCAGTGTATGTTGGACCAATTGTCTTGGTCATCCACCGTGGGATTACTGTGGGCCAAAGCAAAGAGATTGAACAACAATTGAGTTAGTCAAATTGGTTTTGCTAGTAAGACATGAACGAAGCATTTACCCTGATTTGGCAAAGTTGGCCCAGCACTTCATCATGGTTTTGCTCAAGGCAATCTCCGCCTCGGTGTAGCCATAGGCAGGGTTGAGTGGCTCGCCAAAGACAAAGTTGATTTCGTAGCCGTGCACTGCACCCATCCAATTGGGCCATGGATTTTGTGAAGAGTGGTGCGTGAAGTAGTACATGTATACCTCATTGCCTACCGAGGCGTAACGCGTGGCAAGACGATTTACGTGGCATGTGAAATGATAGTCACCGACAATCTTGTCTACCGCATCTCGATTCTTGATAGGGTCATCCGGATTGAGCCAATCGGTGTACTGGAAGATAATTGCGTCTTGACCAATGCGGTGCATGTTGGGCGTAAGCTCATACACCGACTTCATGTAGTCCTCACGTGTGAGGTACACATCTTCCGAGTTCTTGAAGATCTCCGTCAAGTGGTAGATGATGAAGTAGGTGCCTTCTTCGGTGTTGCTACCAAGCAGGAGTTTGGCCTTTTTAAAGTCTTTGTTGTCCAACATGTTTGCTGGCGAGTCGTCCAGAAAAACGCCATCAATGATGGGGGTGAAAGCGAACTCGACCACGCCGAAATTCTCTGTAGTCTCGTTGCCTACCAGATACAAGGGATCTACTTGACGGAGACATTCAACCACCTGCTCGATGTGGTCTTCATCGTGAGGGCAACCGACAGCTTCGGCCAGCAACAGGCCACGTTGGTTTATTTTTTTCGGATCGATCAGACCCCACGGCATGGTTGGAGCACCACTTTGCAGGATAGCCTGACTGAACAGTGGTCGACTGAGCGGTGAGAGAAGATGAAAGCTGACACTGACCGCGCCTGCACTCTCCCCGAAAAGGGTGACGTTGTCTGGGTTACCTCCGAAGAAGTGGATGTTATCGTGAATCCACTGCAGTGCCATCAACTGATCGAAAATGCCCGCATTGCCCGGTACTTCATTGCGGGCCTTTTCGAAGTATAAAAAGCCGAGGTTAGTGACGCGATAGTTGATGTTCACTAGAATGATGTTCTCCTCAGACGCCAGTATCCTTCCGTCGTAGAGATCGAGTCCGATGCTGCCACTGTAAAAGCCGCCACCGAAAATCCAAACGAGCACCGCCATTGGTTTGGCCGGTCTTGGATATGGCACCCAAAGGTTGAGATTAAGGCAGTCTTCACTAAGCTTAGAGTTGGGATTCCACATTAAGGTACCGGGAAAGTCTTCGCCAAAGGTGGTGTCGTTTAACTGGTAGCATGTGTTGGGCTGCGAGGTGGCGTTGAAGATGTGATCCCAAGGGTCCATTGGGCGAGGGTGTTTGTATCGAAACTTGCCTACTGGAGGCTTGGCGTATGGTATACCCAGAAACTGGTCTACCACCTTGCCGGTGGGTGCCCTCACCCGTTGTCCTCGAACCAGACCCTTGGTGGTACGCACGATGAGCGAGCTGTCCTCGTGGTTCGTATATCCGGTGCTGATGAATTCAGCTCGGACACTGTGTTGCAGTAGCAGTAGAGGTAGCGTGACCATGATGACCACGCACCAGTGGCACCACTGAGGATGCATTGCGAACCTAAACCTTGGATGCAGCAAAGCACGCATCACCTCACCAATACCAGAGATAGAGGCATGAGTGGTGTGGGTGGTTTTGGGTGGCGAAAAACACTCAATTTACACTTGGCGGTGACGAGACAACGTTCACTTGGTCAACTCACGTAGGGATTAGAAGCGCTCGAGAAAATGAGCAGTGCGAGTACATCGAGCAACCACTACCACCAACGATCAGGCGAGTAAGAATAGCTCAGAGTTAATTACCGATCACTGCAATAGTCGAATGGGGAAGCCAACCAGAGCGTGGAAGAGCCCATCACTTCGAGATGAGCCTCAATCGCGTGACATGATGAGTTGATGCGATGCAGTTTTCAACGTATCCTCCCCAACAATACTTCTCAACAATTGCATATTTGATTGGAAAAGAGTGTTGTGGTAGTGTCGATGGCGGTGATGCTGGTAGCGGTGGGACACAACTTGCTCGGTGATGGTGACTTCTGCCAAGTTGTTCAAACTAGCCATCGGACGACGACGAAGTGGTGTGGTGAGCCTTCCGCCAGCGGCAGGCGCCAGTGGTGGTGCGTGCGGACCCCGTGCCTTGTTGTGCCCGCAGACTCGGTGTTGGCACAGCACAACAATGCTGAGCAGAGTGTGGCCACTCGAGCCCGTCGCTCCCAGTCTAGTACTGCTCCTCAGCCTGCTGGTGTCGCCCTGTGCTCCCAGTTCCACCGTCGCACGGAACGAGGAGGAGCGAGATGGCCAGCAGTGCCGCACGCACGCCACTCGGCCGCTTGGCCAAGTGGGCCAGTAAGACCAGGCAAGGCTGCTTGGGTCCCATCCATAGGACACTCTTCAGGCTCAAGTGTCACTCGAGATTCTTAATCTCTACTAACTAAGTAGACCGCTCGGCCAAGTGGGCCAGCAATCAAGATTAGACGCTCACGAGTGATTAGTCGTTGGGACAGTAGCTCATTCAGGGCCGAGTCTCAGGACACTTTGTCCAGTGGTGAGCACCGTGGATCGAACCAGCCATCGATCTGTGGGTCGAACGGTGGCAAGCACTGTCCATCGCATTCAATGTGCCTCCACTAACGATCCTCTAGCCTAATTAATCAATTAGCAAGGCCAACCAAGGCAAACACTGTCCACCACTACTGGACATGTGATTCTCGCCAAGCTTTCACTCTATAGTGTGCGATGCTATTTTTATGCATACTTACTTAGGATCATGCCACCCACTGATTGGTGTATAAGCAAACTTTCAAATCCCATGATTTAAAGATAACCCTTTAGATCTAAATTTCTTAAATTGTTGATGTCTAAAACACTACTACTATAATCCAAGTTAAATCGATGGAACAACAAACACAAAATGCATGACAAAATCTTTCTAGCACAATTAGAACATTTTTATTACGCCTAAAATGTCTTACAGGAAACTAATTGTAGACTTTTGAAAATCTCCAAAAAGGAAATCGCGCGTACGGCACACGAGACTCAAAGTTGTCAAAACGATTTTATTCTTAACAAGTAGTATCTTAATTAATTTTTAGTCATCTTCATTGGAATCTACTTTCAAACAAGTCAAAAATCATAACCTGCTTATTGGTTTAGCTGCATCAAGCCTTGCGAGCGGCACTTTAAATTCAAAACCTCTTGATAGCAACCACACTAACACACTAACTACATGTATCGATGCAAAGCAGTTTCGAGTGGCCAGCAGCTGTCTCGATCGTCTCTATAGCGATTCCCGGGTCCATCACGAGTATATATATGTGTGTGAGGCCTTCGAGTGTCGTCTTAAGCGACCTTATACGCAATGTCGACTGCTAGCAAAAAAATATCTTACAAGAGGTTTCAGGTATCAGCTTATCAGAGACATAGTGACATGAGTGATGCTTATTTCCAATTAAATAAAACTAGATGGTTATGGTTATCGTTCATTAGAGACTCAACTACTTGACTAGTTTTGATCGATCTTGCTGACTGCTTTGAATTGTTTTTGGCAAAGCACTGACAGTTGGGGATTAATGAGGCGATCAAAGTACACTGAACGCACCCGATATGAATTATTAACCTTGATCGAGCTTGTCTACTCTTGGTGACCATTTTGGCGTGGCGAAAAAAGGTGGTGGGCAAATGCTAAAGCCACCAGCTAACGTGCTTACCAACAAAAATAGGTTCAAAATCAAACTCATCTATATACAAATTTTAACCCAAACAACCGAAATAATCCAAAATTTGTTTACCTATTGATTATAATTAGAATATTGTTAGACGATTAGGCGTATATAACAAATCGATATCTATTTGATTCGAATGGTTGACCGCAGAGATCAATTTTAATTTAAATTATAATCAATTGATCCAGGTAAGAAACGAATTTGATTTAGGCTGAGCCAAAACGGAAACCTAAGGGGACGCGTTGGTGGGGCGGGCAGTAGGGCAATCGGGTGGCACTGCTCACCTGCAGTGGCAGCCATGCACGCGGGGCCCAGTTTTATCGATTGGAGGTGTCTCTTGGCTGCCGTCGCCAAACGCTCCCCACCCGGTTGCCACTGGGCTGAGCCTAGATCCGACAGTCTCATCCACTTTGATCCCGACAATTTATCCAACTCGAGTCCATTACAATCAATTAGGCCGATTGCCGATCGACCAGGATGACACTAGTGTTGTGCAAAAGGGGGGACCGACGCTCAATGCCGCTCGCGCGTTTGCTCGATCGCGAGACGGCATCTAATTGGACCAAATCATATTTTCTTATTTCCTTATTATTGAACTTTTGTAGGGTGGTTGTAGCTAGCAAGAAAGGGCCGCGGCGCATTCGTTGCCGCCGGCTCGGTGGCTGATTGATTTGAATAAATTACACACACATAGAGACACGCTTAGGCACACGAAGCGGCCAATTGTGAACAACTTGCCACCGTCTGGCACAAACATAGACCAAGAAGGACGCCATAAGATTGCCCTGACTGATTCAGAGAAAACTCGAAATCATAACGCACCAGCAAGCCTTCAATGGGTAGCCCAACACTATGCGTCTGCGAAATGTTGCCTGCTGCAAAAACTCTAGTTACGAGCTTGTAATTTGATTAATTTATCACTTGTAACGTATTGTGACTTTTACAAATCGGACCTAAGCTAAGTTGGGGCAAAATGTTCCAAAAACTAACCAATCTATGCACCAATATTCTAACCAACATCATGGCCATGCGTTTTGGCCACCAAAAGTTTCCTTTTACACC
>WURS02441842.1:0-14871 GCA_011762765.2 Rhinocypha anisoptera
AAATTAAATAGGTTATTTCTTTCAAACAAGGGACAACCACCTTTATTCTCAAGCTCGTTTGCTCATGGTTCTCAATTCCCCTGTGATTAGCATTTCATTTTTACAGACGATGTATGCTATTTTAAATTCCAAGGCATAGTGGTCGTCACCAGATATGGGCATTCTTTTTTTGTTAAATAATTAAAACGCCCCTCATGTCACGGCTGCTAGATTTCATTTGCGATATTTTCTTTGTGCATAATTATTCTGCGGATCATCTGTCTGAAAAAAATACCTTGAAAATCAATAATCTAACGACACTCATTTTACATATTTTAATCTTTCATGAAATATCTTTCTCATCAGCGATCTCCTTATAAATATCCATGAGATGTATACAATTTCGATTACGGTTCATCCATATTTAGTTAATGGGAAAATTTCACTGTCTTTAAAAAATATATTGAATCTTGAAATTAGTTTTATCATACACACAGGGACCTTTTCTTAGATATTTTGAATCACGAGTCGCCGGGCTAGGATTACACATGAATATATATTAAAGTTAGAAACAGGTGAAAGGCATTAACATATAAAACAATCAAGAAAAATGTATTTGGCATTTGTGAATATACATGATTTAAATTCTTATGAAACTATCATTAGAATCTCAGGGCTATTAGTATAGTGCCATGTTCATCTAAGTGATTTTGATGCCACCTCCTTGATTCTTCTTGTAGATCAGAGCTCCTCACCTTCGCGTCATTCTCTCGTATCTCTCTCGCATCTCTCGTTTAATCAGTTGGTGCCATCTACATATGTGATAATTATTCTAATTTTTTCTAAATATCTTCGCTTCCCAATCAATTTTTGGTATTTTCGATCATCACATCTTTGCCCTTAATTCACTCCTGTCCCTGCAATTCTGCGACATCCTTCGTTCTCGAATTTTAAAATGGGTGTTTAAAGTAATTTTATGAATAAGGTGTGGAATTATTGGAAAACATGTGCTCAAAAGAACGTTTTACACTTTCTGATATGAGTATTTATTTTTTAATGCTGTTGTTTCAAGTCCGATAAGCACTAATTTTAGGATCTTAGACCTGTAGGTGAGGTATACAGGGATGGCAATGAAAGGTAGTGTCATTGGCGGATTAGAGAAAATATCATTGACAAGATCTTTCCCATTTAATTGGTCGAGTACCACTTACGATTGACTTGCTCACCGTTGAGTACCGCTTTCATGTCGTTAGTGAACGCTATTTATTCACCTGCTATTTAGTGTAATGGCGCTATCGCAAACGTTATTTCTGCCCTGCATATCGACTCACTTGATCGTACCGATTCTAAAATTATTAACGTGACACCTAACATTTTAGTCTTTCTCATTATACTCTCGAGTCATCTACCGTCGTCTTAGCACTGCTTCCCGGCTAATGATGTACGTTCACTTGTCAACTTGGAGCAATGTTCCGCATTCACTAAATTGGGTGTTTCACTCCTTCACTTGCAGGTCCTCCACTGCTTCCAGGGGTGGCGTCAGCATTTGGGAGTCACTACAGGGGTGGTCCCTTCGAGGTTGGCGGTGGTCTACTTGGAGGAGGCCTCGTCGTGGGACCCGCGACTCCGTTAGCCCTTCTCGGAGTGACTGAACCCCTTCCTCGCAGGTAAGAAGAAGGCTTCCGTAGTAGACCATTTCTGCAGGACGGACATGACTGGAAATATTACGTCAGCTCTAATTTTTTAAAGCTCTTTTTTTATAAGTCGTTTAGCTCTTCAGCTATAATTCATGAATTTGGTAGCCGAAAATACCTTTTTAGAGTGTGATTTGCTCATTTGATCAAAACGAGGCTGAAATTAAATACTTATGAAACGAAAAAACATTAGAGTAGATATCGAATTAAACGGGATGGATCTTCCATTCGTTTGCCACACCAGTGGTTTTCAACTGCGCAGAAGTTTAATAATTACTCTCGTAGAGCATGCAAATTAGCTCTCGGTTACATGTGGTTTCGACGTACTGTAAAAATGATGTGTGGGAGGAAGTTAAGGGAAATTCCCCCCGCATCTAGACCGCAACACGGGCATGTTTCATGCGGGATAAGACCCCACATTAACCACGTTCACAGACTGGTGCCACAGCAGTCTATGGCTGAGGTGGGCACTGAGCAGGAGAAATATCTTCCATTCTGTGCAACTTTATGGATCGTTTTCTGATTTACCTGCATTTGCTTTGAAACCATAATGTACCTTAGCATATTTTTGTTTATATTAGCCATACCTGTATTTACATAGGTGCTGTACATCTTACGCTTGAGTTATTAGATTTTATCAATAATTCGGCGACAAATGGGGCAACCAGTCAAACAAGTTTTTATCATTAAAAAAAATTTAGTTCATCGGTGTGCGTGTATTTCATGAGTACGCCTACTACTGCCGTCTCATATTAACAAAACTAATTTCATAACTCATTCGCACTTTATCGTTGATATTGCGAACTAATACTTACCGTATTACATTTTCATATATCATTTGCCTTAAATTTCTTCTTTGAAAACGCAGGAATGCATCCCATTTTGTAATAATGTCATTTTGTCGTTTTGTTTATAATTCAATTGTATAATCATTCAGATGCATGTAGGCTAATTGCACCCTACGATTACTGCACTGCTTCCCTCGAGAGCAACACCGCTTTTCTCTATATACTTCATTCTAAGGGGATTTCTTTGCTAAAAATCGGTTGTAACATTCTCTAAAATTACATATATTCAGTCGTCTCAATGACTTAATATCTGTCAAAAGATTTTTCGAGACGAACTCAATTTTGATATAAGCGACATATGATATGGTGTTCATTTATTTTTTTGTTTATCAGTTAGATGCTTGGGATTTGGCATAATTGGAAACGAAAAGTCTCCCTTCAATGTCTTCAGTGATTGATATTGTGCGTAATTTTGGTATACCAAGATTTATTTATTTTCAATATACTTAAATTTTTTTATATATTCAAACAGCACTAATAGGCCAATTAAAGTGGGCACAATAAAATTTTTAATAGCAATGACGAAACACACTCAGAATGAAAAATCCACCTAGTCGGGATTCGAAACCGCAACCTCAGGGTTGGCAGACGAAGACGTTACCCCGCCGCCACCGAGACCGGCAAGTTTTGACCTCCGTATTGGTATTCATAGTGGTATTTTAAATTAAATAACCGAAAAAACGTTATCTTCATCCCAACGAATAATAAAGATTTTTAGTTTTCTTTGGCTTCTAAGCCGCATTTAAAATTGACCCTACAGAAAGGTATTTTCTTTGCGTTTTTAGTGGGGTTAAAGAATTTATTATAAACATAATTAACAAAGAAACAAGCTTTAAGAAGTCCAAACAAGTCCAGTGGAATATCACAAATTTTACCTGGAAGCAACATTCTTCAATCAATACATTTCTTAATTTTTTTCTAAATGTACTTCTTCATGGTGATGTAATAACCTATTTGGTAAAGGGTTCGGGTCCTGCACGTTAAGCTAAACTTAAACTGCTATTTTCCTTACCCCAGAGGCCCTGGGCTAGAGCAACCACACTAGATGCGGAGAGTGGAACTTCTTTTTTGCACGAAATTCATTCTTGGTACTGGCTTAGAATGCTATTGCGAGTACTCGCCGGTCAAATAAAAAATTTCGCGAGGATATCTGTGAGTGGTGAGTTATCTGGGTATATTACCTCTTATTTATTTGTGGGCGTACTTTTAAATTTAAAGAAAAAAGATACCTTTAAAGATGCCTTTCATAATTCATGATGTAAGGACGAAAGCATATTGCCTTGGAGGGTCTTCGTAGATTTCATGATACGTCAACTCTGGATTACGTCATTCCAAATGAAGAAGTCGGTCGGCGGATGGGAAACAACTTGCTTGAAAAGGCGCCTCTTTAGCGTCTCTCTCGCAGGAAGCAACAGGAGCTTAGGGCAAAAAATGAACGTTCTCATAACTTGAAACTTCACTATTAAATCCTGCAGAATATTTATATCTTAGCCGGAAAAGAGAAATGTATTGCGTCAAAAAAAAGTCTTAGTACATTATATTTTTTCTGGTGACGTTATCGTTAGTTATATCAAAGGTTCAGAATGTCACCGGCTGAAACTGAAGTATAGGTGCATAAATTCGTTTCTACTTGGTGTATTATTGGATTAGAGTTATCTTATTATAAAATATTTGGAAAATAAGCATTCGTGCAATTTTGTTTACATATTTTCAACAAGAAAAAACGCACATAACTATGGGAAATCGGTAAAATCCCGTATCTTCTGCTGCTCCTAATTAAAATTGTATCATTTAGGTACTACCTTTTCGTTCTTGTGATTAGAAAACGAATATTCTTCTTAAGCAGTGATGTTTTCCGTGGTATATATGCATATAAAGTATCACTTTAGTGACACGTTTCAAATTATTAGATATAGCTTTAACACGTCAGTTAATTGCGCTTTGGGAATTTGTATCATCTATGACGTCACGGCTACGAGTTCTACTGGTGCCACTTTCCGTGGCGTTCGTGTCTTGTTATTTTTTCTTTGAAAATCTAGATAAAAACTGAAAGGCGAAATGCGTTTCTTTCGCAGTTGTTCGTGATCACTGGAATTTTGTTTCCTTTAACATGAAAAGTAACTTTTCTCCCTATTACTACGTTCCTGAAATTGTTCGAGTATAAAGAATATGTCGAACATGTTAAGAATATCTCGGATAGGTATTATCGTCACTAAGGAACCCACCTGAGAATTTAATTCAACCTATTTACAAGTATGTTACTGTTTTCTAAATATATTTAATGATGTCATAGGTGTGAGTGAAACTTTAAAAAATGTGTAACTATTGTTAATTTAAAAAAGTTGAGCCTAAACCTGTGGAATTTCTCTTAGTGTATATGTGCTGTTTTCCAAACATAACTCCAAATGCTAGACTACTCCAAAATTAAAATTAATAGAACTCATTCACACTTCCATCCCCAAACTACTTACTAGCCTCTTAGATATCCCAGAACTAATAATAAATATCATTTGTCTCTTAGATGGAGGCTCATCATATTTAGTAATCCTATCGAATAAAGTCAGAAAAATTTTCATTAAAAGCAAGAATGTTGTGTAGACTTGGAATATTCTGTTTTGTAATAATGCTCTTGCAAAAACGTGCAAATTTAAAACAATAATGTGTGTATAATTTTTGTCATATTTTATGACAAAATTTAATATATTACCCCCGTTTTTCAATGAAGTTTTTTTTTAGGGATAAAACGTCATTTGAATGAAAATGGTTTTTAATTGCTATAAAAATTATATGTCAAACCATATTTGAAGTGACCAGAATACAAAACAAGCTATTGAGTGTATTCAATGTATGGTTTTGACCATGTTGTTCAATGTAACAAAGGAACATTCAATAGTTATAGCATTTACGAAGTTATAAACTATCACAATCACCCCTCTTAATTGTGATTTTAGTAAAATTCTTTTTACCAAAAATTTCTTCATCAAGGCATACAGTAACTATGGAAATTTATATGTTCAGGGTGGTAACTGTTGTTATGTGCTTTAATATTTTAGCCTAATGTAGCACAGGCTAATCCGTCAAAATTACTTCAGTGATTAGGAGTAGCTGAAGCAATGGCTGAAGGAGAATTTTATGCACACATTCTGGTAATTGCTGAGGAAGCAGATAGACGAGAGCAATGCCTGGAGATGAGAAGATTTCGTGATGAAATGAATCCTTTCCATCTTTGCGATTCTAAGTTTTTGAGTATCTTCTGTCTTTCAAAGGATGTTGTTAGGTTTTTATGTGACTCCTTCAGGGAGAGGCTGCAACGCCAAAGATGTCATGGCCTAGCTGTAGAAACACAGGTAATTGTATTCATTAGACAATATTGAAATGATATGCTATTATGAGTAACTTTGTAAATTGTTTGGACTTAAAATAGTTTCACTTGTGAAATATATTTTCCTTCTTTGCTTCAGATTTTTGCTGCTTTGAGATTTTTCATTCTTGGTTCATACCAACGGAATGTAGGCAGAGATTATTGGATTTCCTTATCACAGTCTGCAACAAGCAGAGCAATAAAGGATGTGGCCACAGGAATTAATGAAATGCTTGCCCACAAGTGGATTAATTTTCCCACAACTGCCACAAGTCGTGAATCTGTCATGAGGAAGTAAGCTTTTACTTGGATTCTGAATCTATTTTAAATAGTAAAGGAATACGATATTGTCAGATGGTGCAAGCTTTTTATTAAAATGAAATGTATATTCAGGAAATTAATTTGGTAGATTTCAGGAAGTCTATAAAATGAGACGTATCTTAGGTTGTCTGGATATCTCTGACATAGCCATTGTGAAACCAGGTGAACAAGAGGAGGGCTATTATAATAGCAAAGGATTCCACTCATTAAATGTTCAAGTAGTATGTACAATTATTCCATTAGATATTAGAATGTGACATTCATTCTAGAGTATTTGGTCCACATTGGTATCATTTTTGTTTTTCCTTTGATCCTAGTGGCTAATTGTTATTACAGATTTGCTCATGTGACATGGAATTTCTGAGCGTTAACGCACGCTACCCAGGATCTGTTCACAAGAGTTTCATTTGGAAGCAATCAGCAGTGAGAGCAGAAATGATGAGACTTTGGGATTCAGGGGAAACTTCTTGGCTCATAGGCAAGAATTAATTTTTCTTGCAAGAATCATATTAGTCTCATATCATTTTATTGGATAGTAATGTGATTAAAATATATATTCTTACAGGGGACAGACAGTACCCTTTGGAGCCTTGGCTGTTGACCCCTATTGAAAATGCCCCTGAAGATTCTGCTGAGAGTAATTACAACCAAAGTCTCGTGCAAACCAGGAAATGTGGGACTAAAGCAATTAGTCTGCTAAAGAAAACATTCAGATGTCTCTGCTCGGACAATGTCCTCCACTATAAGCCTATTGATGCATCAGCAATTGTGGTAGCTTGTATAGTGCTTCATAACATAAGAATTCATCAGAAACTGATAAATGAAGCATTTGAATTTGATGATGAGGTAAACATTGAGAAAGAGCATCAATCTCTGGAAAATGCAGAACCTTCAGATATGGAGCCAGGTGAGAGGGAAGAAGAAGCAAAACAAATAAGGAACATGCTAATACAAAATTACTGGGAAAAATAAAAATCCTATTGCAATGGTGAAGCATTCTAAAGTATTATGATATAAATTGTTACATTTTTTAGAAGAACATTCATTCTGATCATCAGAATTTATTTGCTCCAGTCAATTTATTCATCTTCCCAATCTGAGGTCATTTAAATTGTAGTTACATATTTGAACAATTTTATGTAAAGCAAGCTGAATCCCATGGATATTGTATCTGGGAATGCTTAGAACATGTTTATTTCAATGTAACAATAATATATTTTCATAATAATTATAACTAGTTCAAATAGAGGTAATTTCTTGAACTATAACCTAAATATTCCTATTTTGGAAAAATGGTTCTATGGCTGGCTAAAATGAATATCAATTTCAATTATATGTTCTTTAATGTCTCCTCTTTCAATTGTTAAATATGCCTAAATAAATACATTTTTCTCCACTGCACACTATGTATGCTATTTTATTACCGTGTACTTGTTTCTGTAGATTTAGCTGAAGTTTATGTTCAATAAAAAGAACAATGTGACATATTATTACTAAGAGTCTTTATTAATCCAATGGTTAATAGCCTTTTCAATTATTTCAGTAAATTTATTTTGTGTCGCAAGAAACTGCAATTGTATTTCATTGCTTGCCTCTGATGCTGCAGCCAGACGATTGATGGCATGGTGTATAGCCTGCAACATGAATAGAAATCTTTATAAATACGTCAGAGGAATTTAAGTTTAATTTAGTTTTACACTGGAAAAGTTTTAAAACTATATAATTTAGAGTTTGGCACCTCTAATCCCTCTGTATTCCTATTCTGAGACCTTTGTAATTTCTCTGTGGCATCAGCTAGGCTGCTACTCAGGCTGTGAGACTTCTCTGAAATAATGATTGGAGGAATGGTATTGTCAAATATGAGATGAGAAGGAGATGTTGGCTAGTGGAATCAATTTCAATTTAAGTTTTTATACTCACTCTTGCTTGGTTTCGATGCTCGTTGAGAAGTCGGTGCTGGATGTATTGGTTCTGATGAGGATGGTGGTAGTGTGGTTGGTTGAGGGATTGGTGATAGTGGTGGTATTTCTGATAAAGGAGGTACTATATTTTTTTCATCTGAGGGAGTTTGCCTAGTTTCAATTAAAGGATTTGGTGATGCCAGTGGATCAGGTGAAAGAGGGGGAGAAGTAGCCAGGGGATCAGGAGTTGCCATTGAAAAAGAAACTGGAATTGGGTGGTATGAAGAGTTTTCTGAATTTTGGAGAGATGGAGGAGGGCTACAACTGTCAGATGACTTGATCTCGGAAGGCAATAGCTGAAATTTCGAAGCAGAATTAAAAAATAATCCAATCGAAGTAGCCATGATTTTGTAACAAATGCCTGAATAATTCAATTATCATATGTTCAATGTTACCTGATATACTGCTGGAGATATCTTGTTTCTCTCAAACTCCAGGTCTTGAGAGTCATGTTGTACATCCTATAAATAAATTTTTTTCAGCAAAATAAAGGCTAGTTCATATGGTAATGTTACTCATAAATAATGTTTCTGCTTTTCATCAAAAGTTTAACAAATTAATTGTAGTAAATTAGTACACCTGAGACCTGTCACCAAGTCCAAACTCTTGTTGTTGGAGGCCAAAACATGTATCCATTCCAATTACATTAAGGACTTTCATATCTAGCTCTGAAAGGTCTAGATGGGCTGTCTTGTTCCTGCCAAATGTCCAAGCTGCTTTGGCCTTAGCAGCTCGACCACGTGCATTGCACCTCAAGTCCGTCCAACACTATAATACAAATAACTTTTTCTTTGCTATCCACAGAATTATGAACACAAAATGCTGGGCTATAAGATTTATTATTTATATTGTTCCTTAAATAAATTTTTCGGTCAAGCACTTTATACTCTCAGGTAAACTTCTATCAATACAAATTAATGAAAATATACCATTCTAATGAGTTATTTAACTGAAGGTACACATATCAGATATAAAAGTACTTCAAAGGTTTAACCTCTTGATAATGTCGTTTTCTCTCCAAAAATTGCAACTTAAGGATGATATTTTATCCTTTCTAGAACAGGCAAATTGAAATGAATTTTTGGAAAGCATTGAATTTGATATTATTAACATCAGAGCCTTCAAGAAGTCAAACATAAAATAATATTCATGTAAATCAACCTTTTTCCACTCATAAGGATCTTTCCCAGGGCCTGTCATATTATTTAATACTTCTGATAGTTCTCGCCACAGTTTTTCATTTGTTGCCTTGCCTTGGGTTGCAAGTATGCGGCCTGATGAAAAGTCTTTGTGTTCTACCATATAATTAGCAAGGTAGTATAACTGCTGTGTGCTGGCTCTTCTCTTCCCTGATGTTCCTTCATCTGTATCTAAATTAAGAATAAAATAAGGGAGACAGACATTTTATTGATCATTTGAAGTGTGCAAGAGCCACTATAATTAAAATTTCAATTTACATTAATTACTGATGCCATGATATTAGATTTGGATTAAAAAATAAAAGGTTGATAAAACAATGATTTATGTGTA
Organism: Rhinocypha anisoptera; assembly: GCA_011762765.2. Classification (NCBI taxonomy): domain Eukaryota; kingdom Metazoa; phylum Arthropoda; class Insecta; order Odonata; family Chlorocyphidae; genus Rhinocypha; species Rhinocypha anisoptera. The sequence goes on from WURS02441842.1 coordinate 9,695, forward strand.
TATTACCATGCTAGGATAAGTAGCAGTGTACATAGTATACACTGAATAATGAATTCAGGTCTGGGAGTTGAGACAGTCTCAAATGCCATAACTGCAATTCTGTGTACATGGGTCAAACTGGACCTAATTTCAAACTAAGAACAAATGAACATAAAAAAACCTTCCACTCTGATTCCACACATCCCTTTTTGTCAAACACCTCACCAGCAACAACACTGCCAATTCCATCCCCAAAATCCTTCACTGTGAGAAGAAAGGCCATAAACTAGACAGCCTTGAACAATTTTAAATCCCTGACCATACAATGATCAACAAATATTTTCTTCAAAACCACTCACCACTTCTCCTGTTTACTTTACAACACAGCCCAACATCTCCCTAAAATAATATGCAAAAAATTCATCACTGATTCTCGTATTGTACTATTATCTGTCCATATGATGACAAAATTCATGTTAATAATTTTAAAATTTATTTATTCTGATATTATGAATCCAAAATATTGGTTATGTTAATTCAGGAGATTCATATAAGTCGCACTGGAATCGAATGATGTATCTCTTCATCCTTATTATCTCTTCCTCCTCATCTCTTATTCACATGACTGCATACATTATTATTTTGTGGCATTTAATAATAATAATAATTTTATTGCTTTCTTGAGAAAATGAATACATATCCATATATAAAAAATACAATTTAGAAAGCTTTAGGTAGTCTTAAAGGTTATTCCTGTTTTAAGACTACCATCCATTAAATTATAGTGCTGTGACACAATTTTTATGCAATTTTAGTAAATAAGCAATCAACATCCTGCTGTGAAAATAACCATACTTTAACTTAAGACAAGAATTTACAAAAAACATTTCCTTACATCATTTTGGTTTCTTTGGCAGTTCTGTCTAGAATGCATTGTATATACAAGTAATTTGAATTCACCACTACTTAATCTTCTTGGGGTTTATTTTGAGTTATATAGGAAGATGTAAGACCTAATACATATCATTCTGATGTTATACTTAAACACAGTTTACCTGTAATACTTGAATACAAAATTGTTTTTATAAACGCATTATATACTATTGTCTTCTTATAGCAAAAATTATTACTTAATCACATTAATGTAATCTAATAGAATTATAACAGTAAAGGCTGTTTTCCAATGAACAAACTTTAACAGCATTTCCAATTCTTTGTTGAGCCTTTGGTGGTGGGGAGAATTTGAATATCGTTTTATTCTGGGGTCTCTGCAGCATAGACAGATATGTAAGCACAGTCAAAACTAATATTTCAACTGTGGCGGAAGGCACGCCGGAAGAAATTGATCTTCAAGTATTGTTAATTGTCAAATTACATCATACAATACCAATATTTTGAGGTCTACAAAACTGAAATTTTCATTTCATTGTGAATGGATGCAGCATATAAAAATCCTTTTATTGCGATGTCAACATGGATAATTAAGAATTATTACCTGATCTCCTCTTTTGTACTCTCTTACTCTTGGTAGTAGATTCAGTCATCTCTGAAATGAGAAATCAAAGGCTGGCTTTAGAGAATATATTAAAAACCTTTGTCACTTTCTGGTTATGAAATGAGAATTAACAGTTTGACTGCTGTTGTTAGTTACTATTACTTATTGTTATGCTATGGAAGAATAGCTCTATTGCTGAATGACATATATAAAAAAATAAATCCTGAAGGTGTTTCATTGAGCTGCTGAGTATAGGGTTCTTTCTTAATTTCTTAATCATACCTTTGAATTCCAATAATAAGATAAGCAGTATGATTTTCTCTAGCTATTGGATTTTTTAAAACTGCATAGAGATCGCTAAATAGTACAACCAAGGTAGCAACAATAAATGATGTCATGACAACTGGAGTTATCTAGGCCTGGAGCTCTGACAAAATGTGAAACGAAATTAAGAGAGAGTGGTAATTTAATCCACAAAGAGACCCTTAAGTATAACAATAATGAATATTTTGGATTTTCCTGTTTCGAAGGCCGGAATAAATAGGGCTCATGAAGTTTAATCGACCACTACCTTAGTGTTATATATGAGGTGAACTTTTACAAAAAGTATCAAAATAACTTTATGGTTGCTCACTAATTGATATTTGCCAACATTAAGCTCCTCCAAATTACACAAAAACAGTATAAATGAAGGAAACTGTTGATTGGTCTACTCTGTGGGAGTCCTTCATAATTTAACTTAAGGCAAATTAAACTCACTGCAATTCCATGTAAACTTTTTATTCAATTGTTTGGTTGCGTCCTTACGTGAAAACAGTATTTAGTACGTGAATACCTTTGGCAGACGACCTAGTTTACCTTTGTTTAAAAAATAAACGAGCTCAAGTAAAGACGTAGTACAGGTATTGAAGGAAGCTACAATTTATGTGCGCCGCCGGAGTGCGAAGAAATTTAAGAGGATGAAGACCATCTTTAATGGTTTACTGCCGAAGGTACACGAAATAACCTTAGTCACGTAAAGTTGTAAAAAAATAAATGGATTTCGTACTATTTAGTTCAAGTTGCACACATCTATAGAACATAACATGCTCCACAGTAGTCTTTCGAGGCTTCAAGAATCTGTTAACATTGAAAATTTGCAAAGGTAGTAAGTGGGTAACATTTGCGATGCATATGATGCTGTATTGCCTGTGTTGTTCCTTTAGTTAGTAGCCTTGAGACAGCTCATAATGTTTAAGTTTTATTAATGACACTCAGGCACTTACCTAATTTGAATGAAGCTTGTATAAGGTTCTTCCTCGGTGGAGGGGGTACACTCTGGTCACTGTATTTGATGGCATCTCCTGTAATGACGGCAAGTAGTAGGTACATAACCAAGACTTGCCGGCATAGCACTAATTCGTGTCACTACTGAATTGTATTCAGTAACTATTTTTCTCTTGGCTTACATGCTTCTTAATCGATCCTCTACATGAAAACGGTGATGTCGGTCGTTAACCGTTTCCTAGTCAAGAAATTTTTCCGAATCAGACATATCGGAAGCCTATAAGTTCACGAAACTGAAATGGTGTAACGAAGAGTAGCAGAATGTTCAAACTGAGTTCCAATTAGGTGAATGAAATATGAACAGCAACTCTGTTTCTCAAATGTCAATCTTCCTCTCGCATCTGACGCCCTTCGCTTAAAGCGTTCCCTATCGACTGCTTTCAGAATAACCCTAATAATAGCCTTACGGCAGGGTAGACGCGGGAAGTGGAAGGAGAAGGCTTAGTCGATAGCTGCGCAGCCGCCGTCCGGGCTGGCGTAGACTACTATTGCGCAGCTCGCAGTTTAAGATCCAAGGAGGATGCTATACTGGGTCTGCGCTATTAATTCTTCCGGCCCCCGGGTGGTTATAAACCTCGCTCCACAAGGAATGGGTCATTGTACAAAATTTTAGTGCCTGGGATGGGTGTGAACTTGTTAAAAACTTAAATTGTCTGCACCAGCGACGGGACTTTTGGCGGCGGGAACCCGCCGCCAAAAGACCTCTCTTCCTCTCGGAGAGCAGGCATCACTTGTAAACGAGTAAGATGTGTGGTAGCCAGGTGAATTTTCTATCACGAACACGGCGGCGGGATTGGGACCACGGTGTTATCATTCAGTATTTTGGTACGCCATTAAAAGCAGTTTTTGGTCTTTACTTTTCCTAAGTATTAGAATATCCTTATTTTGTTAAGATTTATGCAGCATTATCTAACAAACAAAAAAGTAGACAATTATGAAACTAAGGTTGTAGGTCGGAGGAAATCGAAAAGGCAACAAATCGATTTAATCTCCGATAAATGTACGTTAGGTTGCGTCTCAACAGCCGAGGATTGCTGCTGATACGCAGCAAAATCACTGGCCTAGGAAGAAACAAGGCTATAATAAAAGGGATAGCCCAAGAAAACGAGGCATTCTATCTGAAGGAGGAAAGCACTTACGGAAAACAAGGCTAGCAGTTACAACGCCTTACCATAACATACCATATCGTTCTCTCAATGGTTGTCAGCTGCTGTGTACATCCTTCACCCGACGCATTGGTCGTTATCAGGTTATCTTCAGGGATAGTTGGTTTATAGGAGGTTTTTATTGACGTTTCATGAGGAGATATGGAAGTATGGTTGGTGGGGTAGGGTTTAAGGTTTAAGAGGTTAAGGTAGGGCTAATATGTGAAATGAATTTTGGTTTGGTTTGCGGTTAGGGTGTTTTGGAATTAGGTCGGGGACAATTCCTCTGTACAATTGACGAATAATTTATAATTTTCATTAATCATGGAGTATCGATCATTTTTCAGCAGTTTCTATCATATAGAGATTTGTTGACGCATAAAGTATATTGACGTAAATATTTATTATCGTTTCAACAATACTAATAGAAAAAGAGAAAAAAGCACCTATATGAATCAGAAAATTTGGCACGAAGCGCTTAATGCAAAATAAATATTATATTAAAAAACTATTGAACTATTTCTCTTTCGCTCCAGAAGAAATACTCGTTTTTGCTTCTTTTTAACAAGTATTTGTATTTGTCCCCAATACTGTAGGTGTTTAGATTTAAACTCCAGGAAACAAAGATTCTCATTTGGTTAAATGTTCATAAAACCAAATCGTATATTTAGTTTATCATCTTCCTCGGGCCACAACCGACGTATCTAAGAGCGCCCTGAACCCGTAAATGACTGTGGTTTAATCTGAGTTGAGAAATCCACTGTGACATGGTGGTTCTGAAACAAATAGAAAGATGTTTTTCGACGAGAGATATGTAGGTTCTGATCAGTGAAAAATTGGGTGGACTGAAAGTTGAAAAGATTCTCTTGCTTCTTTCCGTTCGATTCACTATATTTTTATACTTAATAATTCAACGATATTTGTTATAATCGTCCGTGCTTTATACTGTTAATACATTCACATTTAACGCTAAATATTGCCATTCACAAGAGTTATTTATCGGTTGGTGAAAGCATTGCAGGGTAGTTGGTGTGGAAATGAACTTCGCGCAAAGCTCCTAAATGAGCAACCCAATGAAAGCGAGATTAGCTTGGATCGTCACGGGCGTTTCCAATTTCACCGATTACCCCCTCGAGCCTTGGGAGGATGTGGTCAAATGTGAAGGAGAAAGGATCCTTCCGCTTCAGTTTTGTAAGTCCGCTGATTCAATATTCACGCTCAGTAATCCGCGG
>WURS02441853.1:0-14871 GCA_011762765.2 Rhinocypha anisoptera
GTTGCGAACTTTGAAGCAGTAAAATTTTACCCTTATAGTGGTAAAGCTGTCCTATGGTGGCACTTTGGTTTAGAGTGAGCTATGAATGGAAGGACCACCAAGGTAGATTTGTGAATCGAACCACTTTTTTGTCAGCGACGTGTGGCATCCACGCTCGGCCCGAGCAACCGAGGCAACCGAATCAGGGAAGGATGGCAGAGCAGTAGCTACATTCAATCATAATTATTATAAAATAAAAGAGACCATTTTGTGTTAGTCACCACGGTTGCACATCTAGGTTCAGGTGAGGTGAATTGTGTGTGGTGTGTGTGTGTGATGTGTGTTGCCATGTGAGGTAAATGGCATGTCGAGACATGCGCCAACTCTAATGTGCCGTGCAATCCATTGTATTTTGGCGCTTTTCCTTTCTTACCTCTCGGAGATACTGATTGATTGAGAAACACTTTGGTTAATTTGATCTGCATAGTTTTCATTTGAATACACAAATATTTTTGACGGAAATTAACGAAAATGGAGTTAATTTTAAAATTTCAAACTGTTGTGGTTAGCAACAATACTCTGGATTGAGTATAAAGCCACTACTCCTAGCGTCTTGTAAGACTACCTTCTACTGTAAATTTCAGTTGATTACATTAAATTTGGTACTGATTGCAACAAAACAATTTTTTAAAAGAAATTTTGTCATTTATTTCCAACCTACTTGTTAAATAAAATAGTTGGTAAAGGGTTTGGATTTTGCTGGGAGCTCTAGTTAAACCAGGGTTGCGTTCCATTAGGCATTTTGGCTATTGTTGCAAACTCAAATGCACCTCTGAGTTAAACGCAAAGAAAATATTTCAAAAAATATAAAATACGCATGCGCAGTATTCTAAATTATGCTGGTTCTCTTATTCATTTAAGTAAGTTATTATAAAATAATTTTGACTTGCACAATGTGCATATATATATACTAGAATAATTTTGACAGTGGCTACTTTTCAAACAGTTTATCTTCGTTGACATCTACTTAATTCTGAATTGCTTAGGCCAAAGTTGCACAGCAGAAGCAACACACTAGAGCACTCATCATATTTCAAATTTACAAATGAGAAAAATGAATATGATTTCTTTATAAGAAAAAATAAACAGCGCCATCTGTTGACCCATTCTTTATTACTTTTGGGAATAACTAATAATGTACAAAATTTATTAGTTATCCCTGTAGAAATATTAAAGAATAACTCAATACTATTGAGTCAATAGTATCGACGATAGTGAGGGACGACTAAAAGATATCAATGGTTAGAGTATGCGCATGCGCCTAGTTGTATTTTTTCGACATTAATGTTGGTTTTCTCCCTCACTACGGGATTTAACTTATATTTTTTAAGAATACTTGGTAGATACTTTTCTAGTAACCTTTCTAGTTAGGTTGGTTTGCATAACACTTTATTTTTAATTTCTATTTTTTTCTGTTGTGTCTCGGTTAATCTTTTGCGTAAACATTCTACCACTGGAAATTATCTTTGTTCTATCTCTCTCCCCCCTCTTTCACCCCCACCTAGACATCTTCCCCACTTTGCAAATTCCATCCCAACTTTCCCTTTACATTTGACTCACCCTTGAAAAGCGTGAGAAAGTCAATCAGTAGCCAATCTCACCAAAAGCTACACTCGAGTCGGTAGAGGTCAGAGAATTTGGCTACTTCTCCACGCATCACCGCATGCGGCCGATCAAATTCAATCGTTCAGTCCCAAGGAAAGCCTGGTGAGGTGAGCACATCCCAGAAAAAAAAGAGTAGCACCGACACGACCCATTTGACCACATTTGGACTTTCAAGCCCAACTGAACACACGTCGGCATCAACTCTTTACGTAAGTAGTCCATTTTGGGTGATTTCCCCTTTCTCTCTCTCTCTCTCTCTCTCTGGTCAGTGTATATAAAAGAACAGCTCAAAAATTATTTAAAACCATCTCAATTTTGGGGCTCAAACCTACTCGAAAAACTTGGACTTCTTCACGTCTCTTCACTTACTATATTTTGGTTCATAAACTGAAATTCGAGTTAACCTCTAAACTTGGTTTGTATGTTTTTGAAACTGATTTTGAATTTACATTCTGGTTTGTATTATATTTTATTTTAAAACGGATTAACCCTAAACTTTAAGTACTTTTCCAGCAATATTTTTTTGAGCAAGTACTATTTGGATGTCAAACTAAACCTTTTTTTAGAATTACAAAACCAAACATCGATAATTTGAATAATCATCATTATTATCATCTCTCTCACACACAAACTCCAAAACCAAAGAATGCACTTTTAGTTTGAGCGATTGATTTGTGTTGATCTGTGTTGCAAATATACAGATTAAATCACTCAAACTGAAAGATTATTCTTGGTAAACATCGGCACGTGATGGACTCAATTAAGATGGTTAAGTTTGCCCTTAAGATTACAATAAAAAAATAAAGGAAAAAGGAAGAGGAAATCAACAAATCGGATTAGCTGCGTTCTTTTTCCAAAACATAATCGGTTTGTGTCTCTATTTGATCTATGTTATTTTGTTTTGCATCATTATAATTGATTGAACTAATCCAATTTCTTTGTTTACATCATCATCATCTTCATCTTCAATTTGAATAAGGATGAGTTTTTAGTTTGGGAGAGGATTAAGCCGGTGTATTAATGATGAAGATGGTGATAATAATATTAACACCTCTCCCGGAATGATACCTTTCAAACTAAAAGGCTTGTCTTTGCATTTCATCTTATTCAGCTTGGCTTCTCTCTCTCTCTCCCCCTCTCCTTTCTTTCTATTTCTCTCTCTCTCTCTCTCTCATCTCATTTGTGAATGCTATTGTGTTTATCTTTAATTTCAGTTTCCTTCAAACTCTCTAGTGTTGTTGTTTGAACTTAACCTAACACTTCCGGTCATCTCAAGTATACAACTTAACCTGCATAACCCACAAGCAAAAATGTGTTTTGAGTTTGGATGCATTCTACCCGACTAGATATCGTGAATCGTGTTGATGTATTCAAACTGTAAACACGTTCGTTGCACATTCACTTTCGCTCACTCACACTCACTTACTCTCTAATTTTCCATTTATTTCTCTTTTCTCTCTCTCTCTCTCTCTCTTGTTTGCTGCCGAATTCTTGAGAAACCATCAAATCTCAACGCATAACAAAGTGATACAAAATAGCCTAACCCATCGTATACGTGAGTTTAGAGTTACTTCTTTCTCGGGAAAAAAGTTCTGAATGTGGGAAAACATCCAAAACATTCCTTTCTAACCTTGTATACCTCAAAAGGAAGAGAGAGAGAGAGAGAGAGAGAGAGAAAGAGAGAGAGAGAGAGAGAGTTGAGTTGAGTTTCTCAAGGTTTACATCAAGTTTCAGGTTTTCGCTTGTTGATGATTTATAGACACCTTGGGCAGATTGTGTGTGTACTGTGTGTCAGTTGGGACCCTTATTTGCCCTGCTAGTTTATGGTGACAGCAAGATTTTCTCAACTTTCTTTCTCTATCTTTATTTTTATTTTTATTTCTTCTCCCAGTTTCTCTCATTTATCAATTTATTTATTAATAAAGCGCTTTTTATTTTTTTAACTTTACACTTGCTATATTTTAATATTGTATATTATGTTATAAGCCTGAATTTTGTGTTATTGTTCAAGATTTTGTTTTAAAAATTTTATAAAAACATATTTGAATCAAAAATGAAAAAATATGTTCAATTATTATAGAAATTGTGTTTTAATAAATCATCAATGCTTGATAATCACGAAAAATAATTGAGAAATATGGAAAAATCAACTTGTTGATTTAGCAGCGCCACCTCGTGTAAGTTATAACAACTAGAAAAACTAATAAAACTTTTTGATTCATAAAAATTATCAAGTTTGTTTTTTGAACCCACATGAAGATGTCACATTGAACGAAAGATTATTAATAATAAAAACGTGCTCTTTTTTATTAAAGTTTTACTTGTATTTGCATTTTTTTGGTACAAATGGAATCCGTCTTTTTTACTTTGGTTAGTTTTCCATTCAAAATCGTTTCTATTTTAAGAATCACCGTGTGACACGTGTGTGGGTTATCATCATCGCTATGATGACGATCGTCATCATCACCTATATATTGAAAAAAAAGTAGAGTCAAAAAGAAAAAGTTTGATCTGGGTGCATTGAGAGTATACAAGTTGCTCAAGTTGTATAGCCTTGCAAAAGTTGCACTCACTCATCATCATTTTCCGTTTACGCGTACACATGTACTTTACTGTATACATAGAGTTACTCACACACACTTATAGTAAAGTAGGTACCTTCATGACTGTATCCTTTATACCATCATATATATATTTTATATATGAGAATTTTAAAAATTAAAAACAAGAAACCTTGAAAAAATATGAGAGAATTTTTGGGTATTCTTGTTTATAAGTGGTAGAACTTGTTTACCAATCTTCTTTGCTAATCTAAGTGATTAATCGTTGACTTTTCTAGTTCTTCAACAACATCGTCTTCTTTTCTGAGGTTTATTTTTGGGGTGAGAGAGAGAGAGAGAGAGAGAGAGAGAGAGAGAGTGAGTGAGAGAGAGGAGAGAGAGAGAGAGCGACCTTTGTCAAGCGAGTAGATTTGTGACGCATGCGTCGCATTATTCCCCTCGATGGGTTCATGTGTCTCTCTCACTTTCAGCTGTCTGTTTAGCCTCTCTCTCTCCCCTTGTATTGCATTGAGAGAGAGAGAGTCGCCTCACGACTTATCATCAACACACTCACACATCCACCACACCAACCGTCCCTGTTACCAACCTCTCATAATCTTCTTCTTTTATAAGAAGTCTTCAAACGTCCTAGACGACTCCCAAGGAAACCCAAGGTTTGCTTTTATTGCGAGACTTTATTTTGTATTATTATTATTATTGGTTAACTTCAAATCAATTTAAGTGAATTGTTTTGTTATCATCATTATTAGAAAAAACAAACAAAAATAACCATGGCCTCAAAGTATCTGTTGACTCGGCTCACCGCACAGACCACCTCTCAACTTCGTCACTTTTCCCAGAGTTCACCTCTGAATCGGATTGAGAATGTCATGATTATTGGCTCCGGATTGATGGGATCTGGTTTGTTTTGGAATTTGTTTTCACATTTTTTGAAACTTACGATGGTGATTTTGTTGTCTTATGTTGAACACAGGTATCGCACAGTCATGCGCTACTTCGGGTCGCTTCAACTCGGTGACCTTGCAAGATGTGTCACAAGAACAGCTGGACAAGGCACGCAATAGGATTGTGCAATCTTTGACCAAAATGAAGGAACAGAAGCGAAGTAAGTTTGTCATCTTTTCTTCTTTTGAATGAAATCTTATTCTATATATCTATGAATTGTTGTTTAGTAAACATTGACAACGCGGAAGAGGTGGCAGGTCGTATCACCTATTCGACCACTACCAATCCAGCCAGTGACAAGAATCTCTTGGTGATCGAGGCTATTCCTGAGTTGATCGAGCCCAAACAGAAGATCTTCCAAGCTCTTTCGTATGTTTTATTGAAATGTGAAATTATTTTAGGGTTTAGAAAATTAATTACAAAACTTAACAAATACTTTGCCAAATCAATTTTTTATTTATTTTACACTTCAAATACTCGCTGTAGTAACGATCCGCATTTCACAGTCTTAATGTAGGATAGTTCTGGTTTATTTAGAATAATAATAATAATAATTGAATGAACTTTTCGGATAGATTAAGATATAGTTTAATGTACTTTCTAGGTTTGATTAAAATAAAGTACTGTTTTTTGTTTAGTTTGATTAGTTGATCACAATTCTTATTAAGTTAACTAATTTTTTTTTTGTTATTTTTAAGCAATAATTTTTAAAAACTTTTAAAATTGTAAAATAAGTGTATTTTTATTTTTATCATCTGGATTCACTCAAGTTAAGGCAACTTTACTGTCATTGAGGTAAATTTATACCAACACAGAAAACTTCCGGTATGCCGAGTTATTTTTGAATTTAGTGAAGTACAGTACCTTTTAAATCGAAATAATTTTACCACTGTAATTAAAACTGAATTGAACTTTATTAAACCCTAAACTAGATTTTATAATTCGATCTTATACCCGATCGGAATTTTCTGTGTGAACATATTTGTTATTAAACAGTTATATGTTTTAACTTTTTATCGAGTTTTTAATCGATTATTTGTTTGATATGATTAACTGATTTTCGAATACTTTGTATCACTCGGTTTTATTCAGGCAACAATTCAAGGGCAACGATTCTGTGATTCTGGTGACCAACACAAGCTCACTCCCGTGCTACGAGATCGGCAAGTACGTTGAGGACAAGCAACGCTTCGGTGGGCTTCACTTCTTCAACCCAGTGCCACTGATGAAGCTGGTCGAGATTGTTCGCACACTCGAGGGCACCAACGACGAGACCTTCGAGGCGTTGCAAGAGTTTGTCAAGGACATCGACAAGGTCAGCGTCGCTGCCAAGGTGAGTGTGACAAATTTATTGACACATGTTTTTTGTGCGGTGTCTATCGTGATTGGGTGTTCCCTGGGGAAAACTTAGATTTTTGATTATTAAATAAGGAGCGAGAAAAACAAAATGATCAAAGCCATCAGAAAACAACCATGATAAGATTGATGCGTAGATGTGCATTGATAGTAATTTTGATCTTTAACCTCAATGCTATATTTTTCTTAGGTTAGTTTTTTTGGAAAAGATTCGGCTCTTTGTTTTTCATGCGTTTCTTTAGATCAATAACTACTGATCTTTTTAGTTTATCTCATCTCTCTCTCTCTTTCTTTCTTTCTCCAATAACCAATGTTAATTGATAATATAGTAGTTGATTTGATTTGATATTTATATATGAATGATGATGGAAATTAACCTATCTTGTTTTTGTGTTATAAGTTATGGCCTAATGTGATGATTAGACTATACTCTAATAATTGTATCTAAAAAATGATGTTGCAAGTAAATTAATCGTGTTTTGGTGTGTTATCTTTTTTTGTTGTTGTTGTTTGTCCTATAGGACACACCGGGTTTCATTGTGAACCGACTTTTGGTTCCCTACATGCAAGAAGCGGTGGCTATGCTGGAGCGTGGCGATGCCACTGCACGGGACATTGACACTGCCATGAAGCTGGGTGCCGGCTATCCCATGGGACCTTTCGAGCTTATGGGTAAGTTTTTTCGATGAGTCGATGACCATTCTTTTATTAGGAAATTAAAAAAATTACTTTTCATTTAAAAAAATTAGCTTTATCGCTCTTGTAATAAAAAAGGCGGCAAATTTGTCGACATAACACGAGTTTTTATAATTCCGAAGGGTTACCCAAAAAGTTAGATTCTAATCGGTTAGAAATTCGAATTCTAACAACCAAAGTCAGATTGAATCGATTAGGAATTCGAATCATAACAACCAAAGTTAGATTCGAATCGGATAAGAATTCGAATCCTACTTTGCATGTGTGAAGTGTGGCAAAAACGAAAAATGCCAGAACATTTTAACATTAACATTGAATATAGAAACCTACCATCATATACTTTTTGTTAATTTTATAGGAGATTATTATTATTATTGATATATCTCCTATAAAATTATGGTTGTGGGTTTCTATGTTCATGTTCATGTTCTGGCATTTTTGGTTTTTTTTGTTGTACTATTGTATTGTGAAAGTTACCCTACTTCCACTGTGCTTAACCGATTCGAATTCAACTTTCGTTGTTGTGATTCGAATTCATCACTGATTCGAATCTAACTTTTACTGTTGTGATTCGAATCTAACTTTCTGTGCTATGATTCGAATCTTATTCCGATTCGATTCGAATGTTGTGCATAACTCTTCGAATTCTCATTCAATTTGATTCGAACTTTTTCAATTCTCACTCGATTCGATTTGAATTTTTTGCATATCCCTTCGAATTATGATAACTCGAGTTTGACCTCGGCAGCTTTAGCTCTGTTTGATTCTTGATTTATATTAACATAATCTATCTACCTAGACTACGTCGGTCTGGACACCAACAAGTTCATCGCAGATGCGTGGTCCGCTCGTGGTGACCCGAACCTCAAGATTCACAAGTCAAAGCTGATTGAGCAGATGGTGGCCAAGGGTCACATGGGCAAGAAGTCGGGCCGTGGCTTCTATGACTACTCCTCCGGCAAGAAGGCTTAAAAGAGGAAAATCCACAGAGAGACCAGTTTCAATCTTCAAGATTTTCTACCAGAATCTTGATGCGTGTTTAAGTGTGTGTGTGTGTGTGTGTATGTGTGTGTTAATTTTTTATGTTCCTTACAAAAACAAATTTTTCGAATCACCGAATCACCTTCAATCATGAACATTCTTTTCTTCTATATCAAGGAAAAAATAAAAAGATTTGTTTTTACTTTAAAAAACATAAAAGACTAACACAAAAGAACTTACTTTTGGATTCTTTGGTTCAGTTTTACAAGTAATCTTGTTTCGAATTCTACAAAGGTTAATTAATATTTCGGATTTACTGTCTCTTAATTTTGCTTGTTTTTTGTAAGAAATGTTTGAAATTCGTACTATCTAAAATAATTTAAAATATTTTTAAAATTGTCTTTACTACTTTCAAAAAACAATAACACATTAGTTAAATTGATTATTTTTTAAAGTACAATTTTTTCGAAGAGAAAGCCACCAAGAGTTTCTATTCGATTTACTTCATCTGAAAATGTTTATCTATTTGTCTTATCTCACAATAATCTAAAAATTTTATTAAAGATTATATAAATCAGTATAGTTTGATTTTTTTTTGTTTTCAATGTTTATATGTGCTATACTGAACAGAACTATTTATCTCTAACTTTCTGTGTTATGATTCGAATTTTATTCCAATTTGATTCAAATGCTGTGCATAACTCTTCGAATTTTTATTCCAATTTGATTCGGAATTTAAACTTTTTCAATTCTCACTCGATTCGTTTTGAATTTTTTTGCATACAAGAGATAGACGGCACTTTAGCGTTGGCCCTACTGTAAATAAAAAAATATATTAATTCGCAATATATTTTATGTTACTTAGCGAGTTTTGATGATAATGAGGTGATTGGATACAAAGTGGTTTTCGCTCTTATTCGTTTTTTGTACTTATGAATTTTGGGCGTTGCGTAATCCTATTCTTACAGATTGGTACAGTGATGACGAACGATAGTGATACTGGTATCGATAGTTTTTTGTTTGAGTATGAGTTTCGTTCACACACACTCACAGACAAATCAACACTGAGGTGAGTGACTCACTTACACGTGTCAACAAAGCATCAACTATCGTCTCATCTACTTTTCATCAACTTGAATCGTACACGTATTGATAGTGACAGTGACAGTGATGATTTGATGGTGATGTCGATGATGACCATTGATGCGTGTGCCAATTAGTAAAGTATATATACGTGATTCATCATTGTTTTGTGAAAGCTGATAGAAATAGAGGGTAGCAATCTTCTTTGATGTTCATGACTGTTGTTGGTCATCACTGTTGTCAAGTTCAAGTATATGTGATGTGATATAAGAAGGTGACACGAGACTTGATTTCAATTCTTTGCTCGTTTTTTTCTCGCTTTCACCCACTCTCACTCTCAATCAATACTTTGCGACCATGTCTACGATTGTTACCAACCCGTTTCCCTTTGCGAATTATCTTGCTCCTAAAGAGGTTTGTTTGAAGTTGAATTTTCTCTTTTCAATACTTTTGAACATTTTTAGTATAATTTTTCTTTATTTTCTATTGTTTGCTCATACATTTTTCTTTATAAAATTCTACTGTTTTGGGAATACTAGTCTCTGAGCTTGAAAAATTAAACTTAGCTACACTTTTTTAAAAAGTTGTAACGTTACGACAAATTGAGTTTTTTTCACATTATAAACTAAAATTTTAAGTTATAACAAATTTTAAAATTTAGTTTATTGAAATATATATCATTTCATAGAATATTAAGTTCAAGGTTTTTAGCTAGAATTTTACGAATTATATATATACCTACTTATGTAATTATATGTATTATGTATATTATAATATACACAAATAATTCCACTTTCCATTACTGACACTCAGAGTGAGCTGCAAATATATTTGCAAACTGTTGGATTTTGCAAATATTTGCAAACAAAAACTGACTGAAAATATATCTGCAGCTCATTCTGTGAGTGGATCTGTCTTTTTCGTTTTCTCACCTTCTCTGTCTCGTTTGAATCTAAATTCTATTTATGTTATTTTTGTGATATAATTTTTTTTGTAAAAACTAAAATGTCAGTATCTTTGGTTAGTTAGAAAATTCAACTTTGGTCAGTATTTTCTGTAAAATGTTAGTTTTAATTGTAAATTGTCAGTATTTTTCTCAATATGTAGATCAGTAAAAGTTATTTCTAAAATCTGGTGCAAAGATCTCCTGTAGCAATTTTTATTTGAAAATTTGAATTATTTTTGATAGAGTTAACATGAGGCTTAATTTTCAAACACTTCTCGGATCTGATCCAGAGTGATCTCAAGTATTTTGATAATTTATTGAAAAATTCTACTTACCTTGAATACTGATAATTATCAATTTTACTGATTTTCTTTTTACTAATTATATGCATAAAATTTACTGATTATTCACTTTATGTATATGACCGGTTACTATAAAATACTGACTACATAATTGTGACCCATAGGTAAAAAGGCACTATGAGTCGGGTGTGCACTTTTTGTTTGACAACTCGATCCGTCGTGGTGACTGGATATCGATTCTTCAACTTCTGCCAATGCTGGGCGGCATGTCTCGAATGAACTTTGCCGGGTTTCCACTCTCCCAGCTTCAGGTAGCCCACAGTATTGGTGAGTCGATTCAACGGGACGACTCGACCAAGGTGACCAAGCAACAGTGGCGCTTCTGGAGTTGGCGTCCCGATCTCAACCAACCAGTCAACAGTGGACGCGCTTCGCCGTCTCAAGTGGTCAACCGATTCAGAGCTCACCTTAGCGAGTCCACTCTTCACCTCTATTCCTTGGATGAGATCAGGTAAGCTAGCTTTTTGTTTCGATAATTCAAGATTTTTGGTTTTTGATTTTCGGAAAATTCATTTATTTAACACTCGGTTATGTTTTTTGGTTACTTTTTAACTTTTAGAAATTTTAAAAAATGAAATCTTTGAAAAAATCTGAATTTTTCGATATTTTCAAAAAATTAGTTGAATTTTCAAAATTTATTTTTAAGCTATTTTTCACCAAATTAGTTTGTTGATATTTTTTTTGTAAATTTACGATTTTTATGACAACTCAGTAAGGTATTTACATATTTTTGTTAAGCTTTAAAATCTAGAAATTTTAACACAGTACCAGATTTAATTCTTCTAATCAAAGTTTTATGTGAATCGAGAGAATATTTTAGTTTAATTTATACAAGATAAAATCTAAAATAGATTAAAATTGTTTTTGGATAATTTAGTTATTTTCGGTAATTTCTAACAATTTAATTCTGCTTGTATTGTATGAGGTCAATCTTAAATTCTGTTCTTAGAGGAAAAGTAAAAATTGGTTATAGAATTGATTTGATTTGTTGAATTCTCTCCTACCCAAAGACACCTACTGGAAATATCCTACTCGCCAATGGAGAACTTCTCCACGGAGACCCCGGTGCAGGAGGTCAAAGGTCGACGCGGTATGTGCAGTTTTTTCGTGTTCAAGAAGGACATTCCGCCACTCTGGGAGGACGAGTACAACATAGCCGGTGGCTCGTGGTCGTTGATGCTCGACAAAGGTGAAGACCTCAAGTCCGCCTGGATCATCCTGGTAGGTTGATTAACGATTTTTTTTTGTTATAAAAATTCTCTGATCTCTCCTGTTATATTAATGGCAAATACAAAATTTGGTAGTTTTCTATGCTCAATCCTATGGCCATTTTGAACTGTAACAGTTACGCTACTTCCACTGTGCTTAACCGATTCGAATTCAACTTTCGTTATTGTGATTCGAATTTATGACCGATTCGAATCTAACTTTCACTGTTGTTATTCGAATCCTTAATCGATTCGATTCGAATGCATATAAATATTAAATTCATTGTATGATTGATGTTTATTTAACACTCATCGATCTCTAGCTCAAACTCTTGACTCACGAAAAGATGGAACCGTTCATGGAAGAGCTTGCTGGCGTTGGCATCTCACTCCGCTCCAATCAGAGGATTAAGCTGATGATCTGGAATCGCGACTCGGACAACACTATCACCAAGATTATGCTCGGGTAAAATTTTGCAAATTATTCCTCTTCTGATTTGTGATTTGAGGAAAAATTATTTTCTAGTTAAAGTTTAAAACTACTTTCTACTTACTATTAAGTTTTTATTATTTCACTTTCTCATTTATCACCCACTCAAATCTATTTTAAATTTGAATTTTCACTTTCACTATGCCAAATTCTATTTTTTTTTAAATTTTTAATTTAGTTTTTCTTTGATTTCTCTCCGTACTACTAACACTTATTGGTCTAACTTTTCATTCTCAGTACCTTCATTTTCTCATTTATGTTTTTTAGAGTATAACTTATATATTTTGAATGTTTAGATTTTCTAACTTTATTATTTTCAATCTTGTCTAATTTATCATTTGAGTTCTTTTTAAATTTTTCTATTTTAAAGTTCCGTCTATCTCTTTGAATTTGGTTATTTTTAAAATATTTTACTTTATTGAATTTGCAGAATTTTAAAGAATTCTTTACAATTATATTTTTTCTAATTCTCTCATTTTCTTCTCTCTCTCTCTCTATAATTCTCTCTCTCTCTCTCTTCTCCCTCTCTCTCTCTCTCTCACTCCCTCTAATCATGTTCAACTTTGTATCCTCTTCAGTCACACGGTGAAGAGTTTGTTGAACCACCACGGCACATTGCGTTACTCGTCGCACAAGCACTCTGCTAACAAGGTGTACCACGTGCCAACCGGAAACACTCCCTCTCGTAGAGTCCACTTTGCCCCACTTCCGATCACTCAGTTTACTTCTGGTGGCACCCAGCCTTCCACCAGTCCCACCAGTGGAAAGAAGAACCAGAGGAACAACAACAACAACAACAACAAGAACAGCAGCCGCAACCTACTTTTGCAGATGCTTAAAGTTTCCAACTAAAAATAGGTTTACTTCTTAATCATTTTTTTCTTAATTTGGCTACTATACTCTTAATTATTATTATTGGTTCTATCTAAATCTATTGACAGATGAGTCTAACTAATCGTACTCCATTCTCGATTTTTCTAATGATGTTTCTTTTATTATATACACACACTCTTCACACGTGTACTTATTCTTGTTGTTTTTTGAATTATTTAAGCTGTTATCACAAATTGAATTCAATTGGTGTTAATTTTTTCATTGTAATTAATAAAAACAATAAATCGATTTTTTAATGTAAAAATATTTGTGGTTTTTGGATATTGTCCCAAGTTGTGATAAGTTTTATTGATTTGTTGTCTAATTACGTATGTTTATCAAAAGTTTTTTTTGATAAAAATTCCTTACTGAAAATGTTTGTTTGTAAAGCAATATTTAAACACAAAAAAAACGTCATTTCACTTCAGTTGTGTTATTGAAAAGCGAACTCACGTCAATGAGGATCAAAATAGCCTTTTGCGGCACCCACGTTCCGATTTGTTGATGGTGTGTCAATAGCCGCCAATCGGCGTCACCTTTTGCTGCATCTTACCAAGTGTTTGCATCATCACCTGTTTTTGTGATTTTTTCCAGTTCTAAATTTAATTTTGATTTCTCCCTAAAGGTATGCTTTGGGCTTCGATCTTATACGAAAATTTGTCTTACAATTGTACTTTTTTTGGCACAGTGTGTGTGTGTTCGTTTTTTGGAAAAAAAGTGAAGACAAACGCGCCAAGTCTTGTGCTTGTGGTCATGCGAGGATAAAATTCCAAGAGGAAGAAAAACCGTGACGACAGTTGAAAAAGCAAAAGCGAGATAAGTAGAAGAAGTAGGAGAAAAAGGAGAGAAAAATCCATCATCATCATCAAAGTCCGGTTTGAGCTGGTACTTCTGGTCGCAAGCCAAAACCTCTAAAGTTATTCTCAAACTCTCTCACTCGATCTCTCTCTTTCTCTCTCAAGTTGATCTCATCACCGAAGAAGACTTTGGGCAATCTTATCAAGATCACACTACTATCACCACTATTTGTTGGCGTTTTTTGTTGTTGTTGAAAGAGAGTGAGAGAGAGTTGGATGGATTTTTAAAAAGGAAAGTACACAGCAGGAAAGTCATGTTGGGGGTTAAATCACTGGCACCGGTGGCGTGGGATCTCGTGGAAGGGATTGGCAACGAGGCTCTCGTGGGAGCTCTCATCACCTTGACACTCATCGCCACCATCGTCTACTTTGCCATCAGGTTTGTTGTTTTCCTTATCCCGCTAACACTTCAGCATCTTCATCACAACCAGACGATAACCATCACACCAGACATCTTTGTTGATGATGTTCATCAATTCATATCCCTCTCACTCTCTCTCTCTCTCTCTCTCTCTCTCTCTGACTCGTTTCTCTCTTTCTCACTCTCTCTTTTTTTCTCTCTTTCTCTGACCCTTTCTCTCCCTCTCTGACTCTCTCGCGCTCGCTTGACTCTCTCCCTCTCTCGCTTACCTTTCTATCTCTCTGATTCTCTCTCTCTCTCTCTCTCTCTCGCTTGACTCTCTCTCTCTCTCTCTCTCTCTCTCTATGACTCTCTTTCTCTCTCTCCCTCTTTCTCTCTGACTCGTCTCTCTCTTTCTCACTCTCTCTTTCTCACTCTCTCTTACTCTCTTTCTCTGACCCTTTCTCTCTCTCTCTCTCTCTCTCTCTCTCTCTCTCTCTCTCGCCCTCTTCACTCTCCCTCCTTCGCT
>WURS02441863.1:0-14871 GCA_011762765.2 Rhinocypha anisoptera
TTCACTGTGGTAAATGATGGTGCAGAGTCCCCATACATAGAATCCAACTCATCTGTGATTTGCGTAGGCATATTGCCCTTCAAAAACAAATATTTAATAGCAGTTCGATACTCGATTTTGTTAAACATTCGAATCAACTCACTTAAACGACTGTTACATAACAATTGTGTGTCCAAAATGGCTGAAACTTTGGTAGGTAACTCTCAACAGATGATCAACGAAATTCACTAGCTTTTATTTACGAGTGCTGCCATCTTCACGTTGAGGTCGCCATCTTCACGTTGAGGTCGGAAGCATTTTTCAGACCGCCTTTGTATATGCCCACAGGACAAACAAAGTAAACATAAGAGTCAGCGTTTTTAGACATTTGGGGACTGCTCAGAGACAAATCAGTCTGAACTTGCCCGGTGTGTAGGCATCCTTGCTACTTAGACCAATGGACAGTGGTGCTACAATGAGTGTATTACAGTTGGCACTAGTTCTGAGAAACTCGTGAAAAATGAATCCATCATTACCGAAGAAATCTAGGAAAGGTATATCTTTGAATGATAAATGAAGTTGAAGGGAAGAAAGTTAGCAAGACATTTGTGGCTAAAAATTTTGGAGTTCCTTTATCGACGCTTTCCACCGTTCTCAGTAACCGTGAAAAAATTCAAGAGAAAGCGGCAGAGGGAATGTCGCTCAAAATGAAGACCCTACGAGGCGCTAAATTAATGACATCGAAAATGACGTGTATGCTTTTTTGCGAATGCCGTCAAGAAAACCTACTTTCAGTGGCCCTATTTGAATTCAGGAATAGTCGAGGGTTTCAAAGCCTCATCAAGTTGGATGACAATGTTTAAAGCATGTTTCAACATTATCTCCTTGAAGATTTGTGGTGTAGAAGGTGTAGTTGACAATGATGCTGTTACTGAATGAATGTTCTTACTGTTGGTATAAATTTGATGAGATGGGGCTTTTCTATTACGCTCTTCCTGAAACAACTTTAGCATTGAAAGGAGAGCGATGCCATGGAGGAAGGAAATGTAAAATGCGGGTGACAATAGGCCTCTGCGTAAACTAGACTGATACAGACAAGATAAAACCAATTTTAATCGGGAAACATGAGAAGCCTCCGTGCCAAAAAAAATGTTTGACTGGAAAACCTTCCGGTTTTCTAAGATTTTAACAAGAATAGTTGGATGACCCGAGAAATTTTCCGTAAGTCTCTCATGCGATTGCAGAAGAAGAATGGCGGGTGAAAATAGGAAGATACTCCTCATACTGGACAAAGCAAGCTCCCACAAACATCTCGACAACTTACATTTATGCAATATACATATTGTCTTCCTATCTCCGCATACTACAAGTAAATCTCAACCATTGGACAAGGATCTTATTCAAAACTTTAAAGTTATGTACCTGAGGAGACTTGTGCAATACTACCTACGCATGAATGGTATGTACACACTTTTTTACGCTTTCCAATCATTCGAGTGGTCAGTATTATTCTTAACTCAGTTCTTTATTAAAATTAATCTTCTTTATATTTGTGGAAAGAAATGAGGAAAACGAGTCATGAAATTCCGAAATGGACCATCTTGCACGCAATTCGTGCTGTAGGAGATTCTTGGAAGGAGATTTCTTCCCAAATAATCACAAATTGCTGGAGAGCAGCTGGATTCCCTTTACCCATACCATTGAGGACACTTCTGCAGTCAAGGAGTAATAAAACTACATACTGACGATAATGTTCAATTAATATTAAGAGTTACAAATATTTATGCTTAACTCGAAATTTTTATGGGATGGAAGATATATACACTGCTTAGGAAAGGGGTTTAGAATGTGATTTTAGAGATTATAATTTGTCATGGTATATCACCATCAAAAACTGATTATATTTCAATTGTTGATGATATGCAACTCTGCGAAGATGACCCCGAAAAAGCAATGGCAGGGCCCAGCCAAGATGAAAATGACGTGGTTTTTGTTCCGCCTAAAAGACATGATGTTATGATTGCCCTAAACACATGTGATTATTAAGTTTGTAATAATGTCTACTCTCAAATCAGTTTTTTTTTACATTGAAACCATGGTAGAAGAGACGATGCAGCGAAACAAAGTTCAAAAACAAATTACAGATTTATTATAATAGCTTTTCTCTCCATATTCCATTGTTTTTTTTTACGTTGCAGAGTAGTAAGACTATGTTGAATGCTCGAAAATTATAAGCTCAGAAATTGTCTTGAATTGATTTTACCAGAACTTTGTTATCAGTAAAGATAACGTTCCGTTTAAAATTGGTAAATTAAAAGCGAAACATAAGGATTGCACGTAACGAATAAGTTAATCATTAGAAGTTAAATGTTACAGCAATTAAAATAATAAAAAAGTTGAAAAGCAAACTAAACCAGTCACAGTTCAATTAATTGTTAATCCCAATTAAGGTAAGCGAATGGACAGTTGGATTTCTTATTAGCTCAAATAATATTTCTATATCGCTTACGGAATCGGGCTGGATCCTACCACTCACTAACTTGCGAGAAATCAAATTTTCCATAAAATTGATATAATGAAATTTGGAATTCTCTGTATTAATTTTGCCGCATAGTAATTGTACATGCAGCCGAGCAGTTTTTCTGTGGAATTAATCTCCTAGCTGAATTAATATCCCGGATTGCGACGATTACTTAAAAAAATAGTGAAATAGCAACATGCATGATTTTCGAACAAATTAGACTTTCATTTCATATATTTGTGCATATTTTGATTGTTATTAAAACGTCTTATATTATTTCACAGCACGGATGTAGCACATAAAAGATTAAATAGGACAGAAAAGAGCAAATGGATATTTTTTGCGATGTTTAAGTAAAAACTATGTTGATACGAACAATGTTATTATGAACCTCTGATTTTTTGGTCCCGTAAACTTCATAATAACGAGAGTCTACTGTATTAAATACAGATCATTGTTCAGACCAGATCATTGTTCAGACCAGACCATTGTACAGACCAAATACAGTCGGAATTGTTTTTTTCCAGAAAAAATTAAATAAATAATGAAATTTGGTACACAGATAAAAAGGATGATTTTAAAAACTATTTCATTAAAAGGGAGTGTAGAACGTGTTTATAAACAAAATGGCAACCTCAACAAATTCAAGAAAATGTTTTTCGATCTGAACTCCTTTTTGATGCAACATTTTTTTAAATCATCTTTTTTATCTGCGTATCAAATTGTATTACTCATCCAATTTTTTTTCGAATTCCAACAGGATTTTGGCAAAGGCAACCAACCCTATTTTGCAAATGTACCACTCCTCAAATCAACATTGTAGTCAAGGAGCACAAAACTGAAAATTCAATGAAAAATAATTTACAAAAAATAGTAACTCCTAATTGAAATTTATTGCAAACAAGAAGTAGACAAAATTTACAAATATTTCAATTTCCATGCAAAAGGACAATGCAAAACACAACAGTAACACATCAAAACATAAATACTAATACTGGCAAATAAAATTACAGATTAGTCACAACTAGAGTATAATATAAGACCAAAGTAGTTAATAAAATATACAGAATATCAGAAAATATTCATGCTTGTTAATGTGTTAAATCATAATATAATGGAAAACAAGTTTAAAAAAATATCTTTGGTACAAAGACAACCCTAAGTGTCACCAGCTACTTAGTAAGGGATACATTTAAATTAGTGCCATAAAGTTAGGCCATATGAGGTGGAAACGATCCATAATCTAAGGAATAAGAAAAGCTTGAAATTTCCACTTAAATTTTTCATCAGAAATTGTTCTTTTTAGGTGGTAGTTTCTCTTATCCTTTAGATTCACATACATTTAATTGCAGACAATACTAGATGAATAAAATGTGTCAGAAAATTATACAAGCACAGGAATAAAGCAAGGGACAAAACATAAGCAAAGATAGAATTATTTGAACCCTTGCATAAGTAAATAATTAGCAAATACTAGCACAAAAAAATCTCACATGAATTGACACACAACAGCAATTGAATTTTTTGACAAAATATCCTGAAAAAAATCACAGACAAATTCTGGAAACAGTTAAAATGGAAGAAATATGCCTCAAGTTTTTCAAAGCACAGCATTAATATCATTGACATGGTTAAGTGATGGCTGAATTAATTTTCCAGGATGATCACCAAAAATGCAGAAAAATTTCAAAAAGACTGAAATGGAAAAAAGTATATTGTCATCCAGTGTACATAAAAAAACTGCAGAGATTTTACGGAAGAACCAAAAAGTACAATTGAATCAAAATAACCACAATTGAAAAATCGATGGCAAACTTCAAATCACTGCGGAGAATATTTAAGATTAACAATAGAAAGTGGTTCAAATATCCCAACACCACAATACCACCAACCAGTGGTCGAGAATGGCAAAAAATGATTTAAAAAAAAGAGGAAAATTTAAAGAAACAACTGCCAAAACCATGAGCATTCATTTTTACTGATCAAACATAAATGTCATCAAAACATACAAACTCATCACGAGAAAAGCGTGAACTTCTGGTTATCGTTAACCCTTTAAAGATCAAACGTGAATATAAGTGAACAGAAACAAATCTAACCTTGATTTGGAGTGGCTCCTGGAGCGTTTGCGTGACCTGGAGCGGCGCGAGCGACCACCGCTCCGGCTCGGTGACTTGCTCTTTCTGCGTGAGACGCTGCGACGAGCGGATGCCGATCTTCCACCACCATCCGCGTGGCCCGATGCACGGCTGCCATGGCGGGACGGAGAGCGGCGCACCGAGCGAGAGATGCTTTTGTGGCGAGAGCGGCTGCGGCTGTGGCGGCGGGGGGAACGGCTCTTGCGGTGCCGCGGCGGCGGCAGGGGGGAGCGGCTGCCACGGCGGTGTGGTGAGCGGGAGCGGCTTTTGCGGTGTCGCCGTGAGGGAGACGGCGAGTGACGGGGTCGCCTCGAGCGGGAGCGCGATCGTGGCCGCGGTGACTTGCCCTTGTCCTGCCGAGATGCCTTGCCACCTCCGCCGGACTTCTCCCTCGACTTACCCTTTCCCTTCTCCTTGTCCTTCTTGGAGCGCTCACTCTCTCGACCCCGCTCCTTCGATGCCTTCGACTCGCGCCCCTTGCCGACTTCCTTGTCCTTCTCCTTCACCTCCCGGTACGACGCATCCGCACCCTTGGGCGCTGCCTTCCTCTCACCGTTGCCTTCCACCTCGCAGTCGTCGTTCTTAAAAAAGATGACAGACCACGTGAGACACCCCCGACTCAAATATTTACACAAAAATTTTTTAACAATCACGTTATTTTCAAACGGACTATGAAGTATGAAATAATATTTTGCATCCCAGTACAGATTCGTAACCCCCAATACAGACTGCCTGGAAAATTTGTGATTGTATATTTAAATAGGTTTGAAAATACTCGTATAAATATATATATGTTATGGTTATGAATCTGTACAGGGATGGGAGAAATATTTTCGTACTTGGTTTTTTTAGCCGTTTTTCGTACTTGATTTAAAAGCCACATTTACAAAATGTGGCTTTTTAAAATTTTTTAATATTTATAGACACACATAAAAGAGATGGAAACACTTAAAAACACTTACATTAGGGAGAAATATTTCATGGATGCTTTCCCCTTCTTCAATCTGGGAGAACTGACTGCTGCGGTATACTATATGGTGTGCTATATAGGGGAGGAAGCAACGGAGGGGACAGAGTGGCAAGGGGAATTGGGAGGGGAGAGAGTAACAAACAGAATGATGGGTTTAGCGATTCATATCTAAACATGGGATACCTACAGTAATGGAATGGTAGATATAGGCAAGTTCATGGGACCTGTGTCGAATGGTAGAGGATTCTGGCAGGATTTCAATCACAGAAAGGGATAAACAGCTGTAAAACGAAAAGTCATGAGAAAAGCAGCTTTGGAGGGAATGAAAAGGAGATTGGAAGGAATGAAAAGGAGGGAGGTTTTAATGAGAAGCGGCAATCGAATGTTCTTTCTTAGCATGTATGTATGTTTGTGGGTGTAGGCTAAATTTGGAAAAGAATCCTAGTTTTCTTTTATGGTAAATATGGTGTTACAAAAAAGGCATAATAAATGTTTAATTACCTTCTGTACCCAATAAAGCAAAATCCTGATTTTAAACAACATATAGTGACCTGAACTGTCAGTGTTTTATAAAATCAAATTGTGTAAAATCAAGACATAGGATAATTTTGATAAGCGAGATAAGAACTTGTGATGCATCATAATAAAATTTCTGACTCTTGGCCATTATATCTATTGTCACCACAAAGTGATGTATATATTTTTGTTATTTATAATTTATTTATGCATCAATTCAGTATTTGTAAATAAACATTTTAATCATCACATGCTCTGTCTAAATCAGCGGAGTATTATCATTACTTTGTAATTATCTGGCAAAACCCCATGCACGGGTCACTTTTTGTCTCATCATTATATCCTTGTCGCAAAAAAATATATTTTATGCATGCTTAAATTCTCGTGGCGAGTGTAGCTCAACTGAATAGAAATACCTTAAATTTGAACATAACATTTTTTCACACAGAAAAGTGCCTGTCAAGAGTGAAAGTTGTCAATTCTTCCATTTTGACAAGAAAGATTCATTATTTTTGGTAAAAGTTTGTATTTTATAATGTGCACATAGCATGCGAGGCCATATTTTATAATTATAACACTCAAAATCATAATTTGTTTTTAATTACGCTACATTCCCTAGCAGTGTATCAATGGTTGGTTGTTTGATTTATTTACCAGATGTTAAAACATTAATGCACATTTTCCAAAAGGTGTTTGAGAAGAAGTGAAGAGTGATTATTTTAATTGAAAGAAGTCTGGTGCTGTAAAAATGTCTATTATCCAATTCTCATATACTCTCAGGCTTAAACTTTGGGAAAATTCTACTCTAAATCAAACCGATCGAAGTTCAGTTCATAAGTGAGGGTAGAACTTGCCTATTAGTGTGTACCAAAATGACATCATCAAAATTAAGTCTTCCGGCTTTGAAAAAACACTCAGGAAAACATGAGGACCTTGATGTGAATTATATTTTCTCTTTTATACAAAAAAGGGTAACAGTGTGCTATCCTTATAATTTTAAACATTTTTTAAAGTTTAATGACAAGAGTAAAACTTTCCCAAAATATGGACAAAATGTACTTTTACAGCACCCTTTTTCAGGCAATGCATAACCAGGTCTTTCACTAACAAAATTAACCCCAGAGAGGGTACAGCTAATAACTTACAAGATGGAAAATTTGTTAAACTTGACCTGGTTGGAATCACAAAATGCAACTTGTGTAACAGTATGCAGGCATGAATTTTTTGTGAAATTTTCAACAAAATATCATGACAATAATTAAAAAACATTAATTTTGCTTGGATATATTTCCACAGGATTAATATGAAATGTATTTCCACAATTCCGTGGAAATACATCCAAGCAAAACTAATGTTTTTATTATCGTCATTATCAAATTCCACCAAGTGAATTTTATAAATATTGTTTCATACAAGTTATTAATTTGAAAGGCAATCTCCATTTTTCACATCATAATGTAGCCCAGAAATCTTAAATGTACATACCTTCATCAAGTCTGCTGCATTTTCCAACTCACAATCTAGGAAAAGCTTTTGTTGATCCAGCAGCATGTCACGAGCTTCATCATCTTCTTTCATCTCATCCAATCCATCCAACTTTACTTCTAACTGCTCACATTTAGAGCCTTCCTTTTCTCTTTCTTTAGAATCCCTACTTCTCCTTGTCAACTCTTTCTTCAAATCCTCTTCCTTTCTGTCTTTGGCAACTGAACTACTTTTTGAACGAGAAGATTTTACCTTGCTTTTCGATCGTGATCTTCTTGACCTGTATATACAAAAAATTCAGGGTGACAAAATCTCTTAGGAATTATACACAGTGGTGAGTCAGAGAATTATATCCATGGTCACATATTTGATGCAAATAAATCAGCCAATGCACAAAAGGTACAGGTAATATAAAAATTAGAGGACATATGAAGGCTTGGAAGTGTTATGAATTATGGGACATAGTATACAAAGCTGAAAATGATCATTGTATGTCATGTGTGCTTGTCTTCATGCATTACATAACAAAATGGCTACAGTATCTGAAAAATACTTATCAAATCTAGTTGACACCAGTGAAATATAAAATTATTTACATGCCATGCAATAAGATAAATCTCTTCAAAGGACGATGTATCCCTAACTGAATACATACTCTATTTCAACATAGTGTACAACTAATTCTGCTAAAAAATCTTAACTCTAGTGCTAAAATAAACCCTATAAAATTAAATGAGGTATCCACTGGTGAGAGCCATACCTTGAGGTTGATCGTTTCCTACTCCGAGATCTTGACCTTGAACGACTCTTCTTTCGACAAGGCGAACGTGATTTTCTTTTCCTATCCCTGCAAAAAATCAAATGGAATTTACTGACAATGAATGCTATAGTAAAACATACTTTATGAAAAGGTTATAAACAACTGGTAATCTTCATATAGACACATTACTTATGCCTAAAGGCTAAGTTAGTACATAAGGTACAGAGTTGAATAAATCCATGCCATTTGTAATCCCTAGCACGATTACTTGTCCACACAATGAACAAACTCTCAGCCACAAAGGTAATGCCAAATAATAATCTATGAAAATCATGACTGCCAAGTTTCCATTTTTCAAAAGTTTCCGAGTAACAATCCCCAACCTCATATTATCATTTTCACTTGAAATTCACTTATTTCAGATTCATGCTGTTCACACATGATTTGAAGTAGTTAAAATAGAAATAATGTTTATAATTATTAAGTATTAAGCCAAAGCCTGGGTGGGTCAAATTTGCCAGAAATACTGCAAGATTTATGAATTACAAAAAAGAGGAATAGTGTAAAAAGTGGTGACCTCAAGTTTTGTCCACATCAAAATATTAGGTAAGTATTTATTCAATGGCTATTACTGGTCAATGAATATATTCTTACCCAATAGTGGAATACTACTTAACACTATTTTTTTCCCAAAATGTTCATCCATGTGCTTTACTTCAGACAGGACCTAATTACCATCCATATTATACTGTCCTATTTTCAGACTTCAGATATTAGTTTCAAATTAAAAGTCAAAATATGTTATTATAATAATTTTAGTAAATTTTGATTCAAACTATTTTAATAAAGAATGGAAAATAAATAAAATTTAAAAAATTGAAGGACAAAAAATAAGTAAAAAATGGAAAAAAGTCTGGTAGGTTTTATAAGGTATTCTTACCATAAACCACAGGACATCTGAGAGTATTAGTAATAACATAAAATGAAGGGAATGAATTTGACATAGATAATTCAAATTATAAGGTCTAAATACCACACATAAGTGGATGGAAAAAATTGAGAGCTAGCCAAATGAAGGTCACTGCACACTGAATTAAATACACTGTCTGAAAGTAAAATTACTGTGAAAATGAAGTATATTATTTCAAAGCTATTAAATGACAAGCAATGACTGGAACTCATCACAGTTTACTGGCAAATACTATAGGTTATTCAATTAGAATTGTATCCATGACATGATAGAATGAAATAGACACATATAAAATCAGAAGAAATTATTACACTTGCAAGTTTTGAACACACTAGGATTTTTGTTCACTCTCACTGACATTCAGAATTATTTCTTTAGTAACTTAACCCTTTTCACTAGAGTGTGACTCGACACGCTTGGCACTGGTAATAGCTCGCGTGTTGAGCCACACTTGTAATGGACTTCCACCACAAAGGAAGGGGGATTTATGTCTGTTTTTCCGATAATTTTTTATATAATCATCAGCAAGAAAGGATGATTAAACACTTAATTAGGGATGTTATATAAATAAATAATATCGATCTATAATCTATCTATAAATGTAGTTTCCAGCCGATACGGCACCATTCCCGATGTTTGTCTTCATAAATTTACAGTGTTGAAAGTTCTTTATTACTCTCATCTGCTGTTATTCTATGTTATTTTATATTTATTACTGTTTATGTATCCAATATAATTTGCCTTGTGCTGTTTTTGGATAAATAAAATAAATAAATGTATTTTTATCTTAATTTTCTAAGGCTTAATGCAAGGCAGCAAGAACTGTCATCAGAAGCAGGGAGAGGTGCTGTGGAGCCACAGTCTTTCAGGGAATCCAAATTGACATTACTAAATTGGGTTCATGAAGTGGAAGGTGTCCTTCTCTCTGAACATCCTTTATTAGCATATCCTCAGCAGATGAATCAGCAGTTGGTTCAGTTTCAGGTATAGCAATGTAGCATAATAATTTTAGCTGGATGTAAATTATCATCATATATTTCTTATATTTTACCATGGTTGAAAATGGTAAAGAATTGATGCTAACAAAATCTCATTCTTATTCATAGGAACTTTCTCGAAAAACTGTAGAGTTCCAACCTACTTTTGATTATGTTAATAATGAAGGACAAGAATTAATTAGGAAATTAGAATTGTTAGAGGAGCTCACGAAGGAGACTGAGCCATCTAAGGTTCATCAGAGTGAACTTCTTCGAAATGAACTTCAGGAATTGGTTTCCCGATGGAGTGATATACCAGTTTTATTGGAGGAGAGAATGAAAAAGCTCTCAGAAGGTTTGGCTAATTTATTTAAAAACTAATGGAGAAGTAGATAAAATAAGTTTATTTTATTGTTTAGTTGATATTTTTCGTCTCTTTCTGTAGGAAAATTAAAATCTTCGACAAGACTTTCTAGCAAATATAAATGAGTGAAATAGTACTTCACTGTAACTTTTCCAGCTCAGTGAATAAAAAATAAGCAATTTAGTCTTATAAATAATGGATTTTCCAATGTTTTTGAATTAATATCTAGCATTGTCAGATACCAGACATTCTACAATTGCAAGATCTAATGCTTTCCCAGTGAATCATTTGAGCAAATTCTTTTTGGGTCTTTCACCAGACCAAAGAGTATTCTGGACAGACTGAACCTGATGAAATGGAAGACCTGAAAATAATTTGCTCAAATATCTTAAAATATTGGGAATACATCCTGTCTATGTGCAATTTAGTTTTTCATCAAATTGGCAATATCTGTTTTCAGAGAATTATTTTTTGCAATATTTCTCTTATTTCTTAGGAATGACATTCTTAAGTTTGGAGTATTGAGTAATTTATGTGTATGCAAAGATTCAAGTTGATGATATATGGAAAAACAAAATGACTAGAATTCTCTATGAAATAACTTAATGGGTTAACTTCATATTATTTTTTTTTGTTTTTTATTTATTAGATATAGATGCTGTTGGAAAGTTTTTGGAAGACAAAAAATGGTTGACACTCTGGCTCTCTGGGGCTGAACAATGCCTAGCATCAGTGAATGTGGAAGAGGTTGCTGATGATGATACCAAAATTGATAGAATGGAGGACATGGATGAAACAAATAAAGGAAGCACCCTTGAAGAGCAAGCAGCTTCCTTAAAGGTCAGTGATTTATGTAATTGTTGCTATTTTTTTAAAATATCACTGGAAACAAGTTGTATCGCTTGAAACACTTATATTGTTGAAACACTCATTATAGTTTTGAAGCAGTAAAATTTTGGACTTCTCCATTTCATTTCTTTCCTTGTCACTTCACTTTTGTCACTTCAAGTTGTTTCCAATAATTATGTGTCAAAAATTATCTGTTAGCAGAAAGATCTGCAGGCATAGTTATTGATTTATAAAAATTAATAACATATGCATAAGGACACTTAAAAAAAAAGATTGCAATTTTTCCCTTAGTTAAGATCAGTCCATGGTGCAACTACAGTAAAAACTGAAAGCACAACTCCTACCTGCACATTAATGCTTCTAAATCAAGCCAGAGACCATGGAAACTGTTCTGTGATGAAATAAGTGATTTTGATGAATAGAGTTTTTCCATGTTTTAATTTCATATTCATAATTTTTCATAGTTGGAATTTCCACTAGTATCACTAGGTTAATACTTGCTGTTCTACAGTAAAAGAAATTTCAACTATGTAGTTACATTTTGTTATATAGTGTGTGCATCCATGAATTTATATCCCATTTTAAGATTTTTTTCTCATTTCCTCATGAATTTCAGAAAATACTGACTGAGATGGAGTCTTTCTCTATAAAAGTTGGCTCCATTGAGAACCGAGGTCAGAAGTTGAGTGAGGCTGCTGAGAAAAATTTCTCTCAGGAGATTGGATCTGATTTACATGACCTGATTGCAAGGTGGAAAATGGTTGAAAAGAAAGCAAGAGAAGGACATGAGAAGATAACTTTGTTTTTGGAAAAACAGAAAAAGGTGATGTTGTTATAATAAAGAGAAAAAATTAGTGGTTCATATCATTAGATTTACCATCTGCTTGATTTTATTGTATGCATTGCAAAACTAAAGTTTGTTTCAATTGATGAATAGTGGTGACAAAAACATTAGGTATGGAATCTGTAAAATTGAATTGGATAAAATGTCCTTTAAAACATGAGTAGAGCAAACTCTTGTAAAACCGAGTAAAAAACTTTCTTGTTTTTAGCGAAAAAATTTAATTTTCATGTAAGCTGAATCAGATTTTGGTGCGCATGATTTGTTTCTAGATCTCTCTCACACATCAAAAAAATATTAATTTTTTACAAAATTCCACCCAGAATTTCATAGACACAGTTGTCATAGCACATCGTTATTTTTAAAAATTCTAATTTTTTGAGTATAGCATGTGACGAAATAGTTCAGTAGCAATGTAAGTCGAGTTCAGGTTTATTCATTGAGTCTAATTGTCACAATCATAAAAATCTAATGAGATTTTGCAAGAATGATAATTACTAGTAGATACTTAATTTTTATTTGTTTAGTTATAAATTTATTTCTATAGCAGACTTTTGAATTATTTCTGTGCTAATCGACTTAACTTTAATCTATTTAGTATCAAGTAATTGATTAATAATAATTAGTATTGCAAAATTTAGCCATATGTAAATAAATGAAAGGGGTCTGCCATCCCTACTCTAGTTCAAGGAGCCTTATTCTAAATGAAGACATATAGTGTCAGTAAAGGAGGTCAATACGTTCTTTTCAATATTTATTTTTATTGCTACTTCTATATTTTTTTAATGAATAATTTTTCCCTAAAATTTTGGGTAGAAAATTTGAAATATACCTGAGTATATTCAATAAACTTTGATTATGGTTAAAAAAATAAGTTGTACTCTACATTATAACATAAGTTACTGTAGTGGGAATTAAAACATAAAGTAAGCTTAATATCGAAGAAATGGTTGATTATGTAATATTTGCCATTGTTTTGCCTTAATACTATATAAATTAATATTTTGGATCTGTTATTATAACTACATAAAATATTTCTCTAGGTGTTACAAATGGTCGAAGAACTGACCAAATGGTTGAAGCAGCTAGAAGATGAACTTCCTTCAAAGTCTGCAATCAACACATCTGCTGAACTTTTTCAAATTAAGGCCAAATTTCAAGATTTGAAGGAAAAGGTTGACCAAAGAACACAAGAATTTCGGGATACGAATGAAGCAGGTAAAGGTCCTTGCTGGTGTTTTGCCTCTTGCCATCCTAATGTGCTACAGTAAAAAACAAGTTATCATAACAAATGTTTCCTTTTTTTCTGAGACTTTGGCTACTTGTTGGTTTTGCTTAAGGATAACTGACTTTAAAATTGATGCAAAAGTAATCCACTAATTTTTAATTAACTAATATATTTGAGAATAATTGGGGTTTTGTGGATGCTCAGTATGTTTGTTAAAGATTCAAAATAATTCCACTTCTTGAAGTACATTTACAGTAGACTCATTATTACAAAGTTCATGGGACCAAAAAATCAGTGGGTTGTAATAGCGTTCATCAATGTAGTTTTTATATAAACATTGCAAAAATTATGCATTTGCTCTTTTTTTACCTGTTTAATCTTTCGTGTTTTACAGCCGTGCTGTGAAATGATATCAGACATGTAAATAACAATCAAATTATTCACAAAGATGTGAAATCAGTCTAATTTGTTCTTTGATAATCATGCATCATGCTATTTTTTTGTTGTAATTCGGAAGATGGGAAATTAATTCAGCTTTGAGATTAATTCCACGGAAAAACTGCTCAGCTGCCTGTACAATTACTATGTGGGAAAATTAATACAGTAGAATTCCGAATTTAAGTATATTGACTATGGAAAATTTGATTTCTTGCAAGTTTTTGAGCGATCCCGCCTGATTCCTTAAGCAATATGGAATTATTATTCCACCTCATTATGAAATCCAACTGTATTCACTCTAAGTGGATTAATTATCACCGAGGAATGACATTGTACGGATCCTCTACAATTTAATGGAGGAACTCATTATCGAACACAATTTGAGTGTCTGTCATGTTACTTGCTAATCCTCTGTGAAAAAAAGTCACATCACAATTGACCTAAAAAAAAGAGGTGGTATACCATCCAGGATAATAAAAGGAGAATCACATATTTTCTGCTATTCTCATATTTTGCTGAGAAATGAAATTTTACAGATTTTTTCACAAATTATGTCTAAATTAGTAATAAAAATCATTTAGTGTATACATGTCAGCCATCTTGAAAAACCAACCTTCCCTTACGAAGGTTACTCACACCTATTTTCAGAGAGAGAAAGCTCCCTTCGTCGAACCAAGTAGGATTCGTAAGACAAAGTCATCCTTTGACGACTCTCGGTTTGAGAAAGGCACGTTCAGTGTAGGAAAGGACGATGGAGCCCTCAGAGTTGCGACTCTCGGTACGGGCCCTTATCTTTCGTTTCTTCCCTTTCACCCCTCCTCGACCTCTCATGCTC
>WURS02441873.1:0-14871 GCA_011762765.2 Rhinocypha anisoptera
ATATGAAGAGTTTCCCAAGGCTACGCCCACCACTCCTTCTTCTCCCTGCTACTGAAGAGGGATGGGGGGTCGAGAGAGAGAGAGAGATAGAAAGAGAAAGAAAGACGTCGCGAACTGGATAAATCACGGAGCGGAGCGGCTCAGTTCACCACTCCCGTCGTCAGGTGGCAGTTATGTCCAGCGCGGTCCGAGGGGTGGCACCGACGCGTCGCCGGATGCTTAATTTTATCCGTCGTGAATTGTTGTCGAACCCTGGAGCCGATGGAGCTGCCTACGTTCAAGAGGCTTTCCAGAGATTTTATTCCTTGCAAAAAAAAAAGTCGTCTTAATTCACTATCGAAGTGGAATGAATATGCTGATAGATAACCTAAATAGGAAATTTATAAGAATGAACTTCGCTATTTCCACATAAAGATTTATTTGGTACGATCATGGTTTCGTTATATAGGAACATTATCGAGGCGCATCAGCTATCCCAAACAAATAACATATCAATTATCATTACCTTGATAACGTTATTATGTAACGAAACCACGGTCGGACTAAATAAATCTTTATGTGGAAATAGCAAAGTTAATTCTTCTAAATTCTCTACGATGGATGACTTCCACAAGGTTACGCCCGCAACTGTATCCTAGATGACCATAACTTTTGAAAAATCACCTTAGCCAAGTTTATCATGCATAATTTGTTCCAAACCTTGCTTCTACCCTCCCATTGCCAGTCTGAAGAGCATAAATAAATACTCACCACACCTGAAAAAAACACATGAACCAGATTTTCATTGTTCAGGGTGTTGTTTCAAATCAGGTCAACACTAATATCAGGATCTTCAGACCGTGATGATATATTAGGAAAGGACTTGAAGAATAGAAGCAATGAACTGCATGAAATTTGTGTCGGTTTTTTATTTTCAACCAACTACTACTTGAAACATTTTTGGAAGCTCTTCCGAGCTTCCACTTCCTTCTCTCCTTCCATTCTTATCCTTTTACATCTTTCCTCCAGGTCTTAATAGGGGCTACCAGCCTTGAAACATACGGAATATTTTCAGGTACATACATCGCTAGGGGAAACTGCAGATCAGCGTTTATCAAACGGGTTTTTTTTCTGAACTCAAAGTTTCAGCGAAAGCCATTTCTCTGCGATAGCCAAGTTGAGAAATAAAAATGAATATCGATCACAAATAAACTATAAAAGTGGAAGAAATTATGAGCCTCTACTGAGCGACCTCTCGTCTAAGCCTCGTTGATACACAGTGACATAATAAATCTCGATACTCCTGATTTCCTGATATTAAATGCTAATGAATTCACAATGGTATGTACTTATAAATATGTAGGTATTCTCTAAGGAAGGGATATTATTTTAAGAGTCACGCGAGGGCATAGAGATTCAGAGATGAGGCTGAATTTATGATTGTCACTCAGTTCTCGAAATTACATACATTTCTTTTATCTTAATTGTAACTCCCAGTCATACTCAAGTAAGCCTAAATGTAAAAATTACTAACTACATTGTTAAAATTTTCTTCTTTAAAAAATACCGCTTCCGGCGAGGTGTAGTGGAAGTTCACGATAGAAATGCAAAAAATTTGGCACTTTTCCATAGAATAAAATATTTATTAATTCGACGCGACAACTGCTAGGCCATCATCAGGTACCTGATGATGGCCTAGCAGCCGAAACGCGTGGTAACGATAAATATTTTATCCTGTGGAAAAGTGTTAAATTTTTTAAATTACCTTTCTTCTTGGTCTAATGCACCAGTTTAGAACCCATTTACTTTCATGAATTTAGTGTCATAATGAGAGAATGCGAGAAGACGTGAAGGTTGACGTGACGTTTTGTGTGTTAGAACTCCACATGGATTACTTGTGGATGTACAAACACGTTGATTTTCACGGTTGCACTACCTCCGTCGTATAGCTATGTGGTTTTTTCTTATTTGTCCGTAGCAAATGCGTTTCACCTGTCATGCGCCCCGAATGTAACCCGTCGAGGTCACCCATTTCAACTAGTATAATCTCTGCCCTATTCAAGCAGTCTTCCCTCTGGCGTTATTTCCTTTGATTTTCTCCTCGTTCATCCCATGCCTAAAGGCTACCTTACACGATGCCATGATCGCCTGGATTACCGCCTGAGTTTTTAGACGCAGTCCTTAGGCGCGTGTTATCAACTATCTTCTTCTTCCAACCCACGGATCCCGGTCTATGCCACAGCATCCTCTCTCCGGATTGCGTCGTCATGCGGGGGGCGGACGGTGGAGCAGACCCCTTTACCCTCTATCTCTTCATCATCCCCATTTCATACTCATCCTTGCCCACCTACATCTCCCACTCTCAGGTCCACTTCCCGACCCGCCCGCGAATGTCAACAGAGGCGCGCCCGGGGATGACTACGTCTTCTTCCCGAGAGCCCTTCTAAATCTCATCTTAGGCATAGCACAGTTAATCTCAAACTCTGTTTTTGCTCCATTCCACCCTTTTGCTGTAGCTCGGAATATCTTGATTACTTTACCGAGATAGTACAACTCGGAGAGTTATTCATGAAGCAAAGGAGCATTTTTCATTAAGAACCAAACTTGCGGCAAAACGAAAGGCAAGGCATTGCGAAAAATATTTGTTCATTTCACTTCCTATGCCTTAAACTTAATTTATATAGTTGCATTGTTTGTTTAAACATACATAGTGGCGTTGTATTAGTTTTTATGACCATTTTATATGAAAAAGACCCCTGGGAAAACTCTTTGCCTTCAAAGGTGTCTGATTTCTATAACGTGGGCGTAAAATACTAATTTAACGTTCTCACAATTGTTTAAACAAATATGAAATCTAAGAAAAATATTTTTTTAAAGCACAGAAATATTTTTTAACCTTCACTGTTTTTCTTACCATTGAAACGAGGACTTAAAATATCACCGTCGTAAATACATACATTTCATATGATAATTATATGAAAACTTATCGAAAAGGCTATATTTTTTCCTCCTATTGGTGCATGTGCATATATATTTATTTTGTTATCTTTGCAGTAGTAAATTATCAATTATAATACCCAAATGAAATTTTAATTAATTCTATAAGTACTAATAGAAAATTGGTGAAATTGAAGTTATTTAAAACTCAAATCACCTAAGAATCCTTAAAAATTACCCTTAGGGTACGTCCCGCAAAAGTTGATTACCCTTGACAGCGTTAATGATAATATTATTAATGATAGAAGCAATAAGAGACTGAGTAATTTGTAATTAGTCACGACGACAAACACAATATAGTTAACGTTGCCTCTGTTGCATTGAAGAGTTACGCCAAATTTCATCAGCCTCCATCTTCCTTTCGGCTGTCTCATTGTTTCTCTCCCTCCAACGAAGCGGCCGCTCTTCTCTGCCCGCACTCAACACCCTTTTCCTTCGCTCCTTCCTCGAAGGAGTTTCCTGAGACCACAGATTACGTGTTCTCTCCCACCCCAACTCACTCTTTTCTGGCTCTCTCTCTCCGTATCCCAAACATACACCCATAAAACTTCGCCGAAACAAAGGAAGCGCATCCAGCTGCCGAGAATCAAAGGCCCAAACACAAACTCGCGAGGAGGAAAAATCATTTCCTCCGGGTTATTATGGCCGCTCTTTAGGGAAATCACTTGCGTATTAAAGTTCTTGACCGTCTCAGCGTGACTGCGTGTCACATTTCACACTAGAATTTACGATTGAATTCTTTTTTTGGTACATGTTTACCTGGAAAGAAGTCTTTTGACGAAGAACGGCATAGAAAGGCTTCTGATTGTCAAAATGATGGTTTAAGCATAGATCATTTGGACCGAATAAGGTCTTTATTTCGATATGGAGCTTAAATTTTTTCTTATTGACTCTATGAAAGGTTGGTGTAATGATTTTCATCCAAATATTTTAGCGATTTGAGGTTTCTTAGATCTATGTTCATTAAGTGAAAATATCTGGGCATGCTTCATATTTTCATTAAGATTCTTCTGTGCTACTAAGTCTTGTGACCCTTAAGATTTTAGTGACCCATTAAACCATTTCAATTTTATTCTAAAAGGCTTTAATTCCGTTATCAATTTACGTCCATACAGTCTTCCTCAAATAGTGTATGTTGACGCTAATTCTCTTTAAACATTCCTATTTATAACTTTTACTTATCGATTGATATCAAATTTGCTAGCTTCCTCTGATAAGATATTTCTAGCACTCTACCCTCCTCAAAAGCCCAACTGCAAGGCCTCCAGGATCTGGGGTTTTTCTATTTTTTCAGTTTTTAAAAAATTGCTTCTTTAACTTCTCCCATTTTTACTTATAGTATTTTATTCAGTTTTTTTATTTCTCTTTCCTGTACCCTTAGAGCTTTTTATTATGCTATTTTATTCATTAATCCATTCCCATAATTTCAATTTTGATCTATTTCGTTTTAATCTCTCAATTTTTAATTGTTGTCCCAGCCATTTTCTACTTTTTTACCTTCTATAAATGGTCCGATATATTGGCATATATTTTCTTGCTTCTTATTTTACTAAGCTTATTTTTTTAACTTATTGTCTTATCCTGGTATATTTTTTTCTGTGTTTTGGATTGTTAAAATATTGCCATTTATTACATAATCTTTACGTAAAGCTTTTTAGATCATCCGTTCACCAATATTCCAGTAGTTTCTTGGTTCTAATTTCTATCCTCGCCAAGTAATGAAGATGAAAACACTTGGTTTTTCCACATAAAAATATTTTATTACGACCTAGGTTTCGACTTGTTAAGTAATCTTCAAGTGCTTCAAGTCATCTTAAGTGACCTGAAGATGACTTAACAAGTCGAAACCTAGGTCATAATAAAATATTTTCATGTGGAAAAACCAAGTTTTTTCATCTTCATTATGAATCGCTTCCACAAAGTAATGCCTGGAAATACCCAATTTTTCTGGTAGCAGTTCTCTTACTCACAAATTGCTCATCTGCTATTTCCATTATTGCTGTCCTGTTGCTAGTTTTCCGTCAATCGCCGAGGTGAATCTTTCTCGGTTCTTATTCTCCTCTTAATGTTTTCGTGTTCCATCTCGGCTCACGTTTTACTCTATTTATTTTCTTATATCTTAGGCGGCTCTCCATGAGCATTAGACTGTGGTCACTATTTAAATCTTGCACTGTTTTACTTGATTCCTATGTCTGACGATTTGGTATCTGGCGATGTCCCCCGGCATCTTCCATGTGTAACTTCTACGTCTTAATTGCTCAAAGATTGTGTTCGCTATTGTCATTTTCCTCTTGTTGCAGAACTCTTATCTCCTTTAGTGTTTCACTTTCCGAGTCCAAAATGTCCTACGCTTCTTTCTTTTCCCTCTCCAACCACTGCGTTCTGATCGCCCATTACGATCAGTTTCTCTATTCCTTTCATTTCTTCAAGGACCTCTTCCAGCTGCTCATATACCTCTTCTATTTTTCGTCATTATGGCTGGATGTTGGCATGTACACCTGAACTATCATTGTGTCCACGGGCTCTGCTTTGAGTTTCACCACCATCCTCTTGATCTGTGCCATCTGCCTACTGGTGAAACGGCTGCCTTCCACCATAGGTTGCCTGTATTGCTTGTTGTAGTTGTAGGTGCTTTTCCCGAAAATTGGTGCAATTTCGAGATGAGAAAATTTCATCGTCACCAAGGCTCGAACCGGCAGCACTCCAGAACCTCCAGTTCCGTAGTCCAGCACACTACCTACTAGGCTACCACCGCCCCCTGGTGGAGGAGCCCTATTAGGCAGAGCCTTGAAAATTACTCAGGCTGCGTACAAGTTAACAAAGAATTCTAAGTCCTAAGTCTAGGATAAGTTTAGAACACCATACGTAGAATCTGGTCTCTGACCATTAAATGTCATTTATATGACATTCAGTTTAATTATTTTGACAGAGTATAGGAATAGGAATGAAAGACTAATACCCAAGATTAAAGAACCAATTGACAATGGTTTCTTTTCTCAGCATTATTTTCTCGAAGAACACATTCTTCTGAAAGTGGCTGGGTAAAGAATGAGTCATGACTGAGGGTTAGGTGTTAACTGGTTTCTCCTCTAAATTGCCAAAGGTCTTCCTTCTGTTATAATTCCTTCCAGATCCAAATAACCCTACACTCTGGATCCAAACACTATCAGGAACCACATTATTTAAAGGTATTTTTTCTTTATAAATCATCCTACCGGTGACATAAGATTGTACTTTCCCAGCTTATTGCATACCTCTTGGGTCTTTTACCACGTGAGAGTCTCCATCATAGTCAATATTTCATAGCTTGTCTTAGATATCATCATTGAGGCAATTGAGCAAAAGGCATTGAAATATCAGCCATAATGGAGACTCACTCAGTGAAATACTCAAAAGGAATTTATGCATTTACACAAAAGGAATTGTGCAAGTGTTTTTTCTGTTGAGAGGATTTCATGAAATCATAAATTAGCAATTAACATTGAAGGGGAGCTGATAAATTGATTAGATATGCGGGATATCAGCCCCTATTATTCAGTAAGTCAAAATGATACAGACTTTGCTGAGTGAATGCATTATCTCAAAGTATTATGAGAACTATGGGAAATAAATTGATTGTAAGAAAATAATTTAACACCATTCTCAACATGATTATGATGATGGTAGTATATGTTACATACGTATCTCTTGGAATTAATTGAGAATATTGTTTGTGTTACAATAGAATTTCCAACATATTTTTTAAATATTATCTCAGTCATACTGATTTTTTTCATACATTAAAGACATTAATTACATATAGTAACTATTGCAAACATCACCTGTTTATTATCAACTTACATCTATTTCTCTGAAATATACACTTAATTATCTAGTTGAATTTTTCATTGATCTTTTTTCCTGTTATATATTAGGTGAATTCAGTGAATTTATCACCATTTCAGGAAAAATGCTGAATCAGTTCTTTGGTTCCTCTTTATTCATCCGCAGCATATTACTTCCTTTCAGATATTACTGGGATCATGATGAACTAATTATCAAGTTAGTTCATTCTTCAATGCAGTATGGTTATGAGTACCTGGGAAATCCATCTCAACTTGTTAAAACTCCACTGACAGATCGTTGTTTCCACACCATAATAGGGGCATATAATTTCCATCTCTTTGCTTCCCTAAGTGGACCATGTGCTACTGGGAAAACTGAAACTGCAAAAGAGCTTGGAAAAGCCCTTGGGGTACAGGGTATCATCTTCAATTGTTCCAGTGCCATGACTTGCGTAGGAATGTGCAGGGTAAGTAATAATAATAGTATATAACAGATAGAGATTGTCACTTGTATGTATTTCCACAGAATAACAGAATCACCATCAGACCAGTTGATGATGATTATAATTGAAACTGGTCGTGTTTTCTGTTATTCTGCGGAAATACATACAAGTGACAAACTATTTTTTTCATTGTGGAATTCCACCAGGTGATGGACTCCTTGGTGAAATTTAATAATAGTATGTAATAATAAGAAGGAGATGGTAATAGCTGTAATAAAATT
The DNA here is from genome assembly GCA_011762765.2 of Rhinocypha anisoptera. Classification (NCBI taxonomy): domain Eukaryota; kingdom Metazoa; phylum Arthropoda; class Insecta; order Odonata; family Chlorocyphidae; genus Rhinocypha; species Rhinocypha anisoptera. The sequence continues at coordinate 7,525 of WURS02441873.1, forward strand.
CTATATTAAAATAATGAGTAAGGTTATCATTAAATGTGCTAATAATAACATTAATAAACTAACCACGAATGATAGTGAAAGTTCATTAAAGTTTAGACAATGCTTTGTTTCCTCAGCAAATCTTATGGGTGAAAATCTCTTTGAGTTTCACACAGTGTTTTGCACTGTGTGAAACCCTTCCTTCTCCAGTGTTTTGATGTATGACTCACCTATCATCTTCAGGTTTCCAGAAATGCAAATGATTGATCCCCGAAGACAAGGGGTAGTCATGAGTTGAAGCATTGGAGAAAGAAATGAAAATCCTGACCTGATATGAAGCATGTGAGATTTTCACCCAATGTGTGCACAATTCTAATTGTCATCATTACATATTGTCATCATTATTGTCATCACAAATTAGTGTCATCATCTGGTGACTGAATGAACATTATAATCATCAAAACTGGTTTCCAATGTTACTAATTTCATTTTTGGAGTTATAAAAGCAATTTAAACTAATATTGTATTTATCATGGAATTCCATTAAGTGATGTCCTCCTCAGTGAATTTTATAGACAGTCAGTCATTAAAAAATTGGCAGTAGAATACCTTTCATAGTGGAAAACCCTCAAAGAGGTGGTAGCATTTTTATTACTGGAGTGCTTCGACAAATCCTAGAAAAAACCCTATTGGACAAACACAATATCCGTTCCCTGGTTGGGACTTGAACCTTTGCCCTTTGGATTAACTGGCAAGTATGCTACCCACCAGGCTAACCCTGCTGGCACCCTCAAAGACTACACTGCAATTGTTCACTGACAACACCAAATTTTTAATAGAAAAATGATTTAATAAAATTTTGTACCAATTTAAAAAAACAATTACAGATTGAAAGACTGATGCAATTTAGGCTGTAATCTATACATCAAATGCCTGTGATCCCAGAAATGATTGAACCAATTAAGGGGGTGGAATCCATGGTTGAAAACAATTATTCAGGCCTTTACTGTTTCTCTCGACTTGATAGTTTGCTGATAAATTAAAAAAAAAAAAAATCTTATTCTCACCATTCGTTGCATGAAAGATGGAACGTTGATGCAAACCAAAGTATGTTTTCATGGTGCTAAGCATAAGGAAGAGAAAAATTTACGCAATTAGGCAAAATCACAAATTTTTATGTCTAATGCTCTGTTATTGATAACAGTGAGAAAAATTTTATTATATGTCATAGATGGATGCTTTATCTTTGAATTCTAACATTTCCAAAACATATTTTTTCCATGGAATTATTGCAGTCTTGGCATTACTGAGAATTAAATTATTAAGCTATTAGAATCTCTTAACAATTCTTTAATTTATGGTCTTTGATTAATTATCAAGTTCTCCAAAATAACATTCATAGACAGAATATTTGGCATATCCCCTAAATCTTATACCCCTTTTTGCATCAATAATATACTCTCTCTTGCCTAGTAAGAGGAGGTCATCCACATATACAGCAATAATCAAATCATGTTTCATATATGCACAGGAGTCTTTAAAAAATGCTTAAATCCTAAATCTAGCATTATGCAAGTGGTGGTTGCAATTTATTTCAGTTTGTTTAAGCCCATAAATGCTCCTTTTGTGTAGCCAATCATATAAACCCATTTCTTCACTGACAATTTCAGGGGCTTACTCCATGTACAGATAGGGTTTCCAAAACAATGTTGAGAAAATCCCAAACTAATTCATGACCCCACCCAATTATTTCAATTGCATTTCCCAATTATTCTCAATTGCTATTGCAATAAGAACCCTTAAAGTTTTCCTTTGGAGAATTGGGAATATGTATTATGCCAAAGATTTGTCTATGTATACCCTTGTGCCATAAGTTTGGCCTTGAATGTAATGATTTTATGATTCATTTGCTTTAAAGTGAACACCCTTTTACTCCTAATTACATTACAGCCTGTAGGCCTGGGCACTGTCTCCCAAGTTCCTTGGCCTTTCATTGTTTGTACTTCCTTCATTGTAGTGAACCTCCATTCTGCAGCTTATGGTTCACAAAGTACCTCCTCAGTATCTCTTGGCAACAGGACATCCACTACCTTCCTTAGATCAAACTGTGCCAGGTTGCAGGGTTGGAATGATGCATCCTTTTCCCCTTTCCATCCTCCTTGTTCCTCCTACCCTCCAATGGCACAGAAGATCCTACCAGAAGAATTAGTTAAACCATCCAATCTGCTCTCGAATCATTGGGATTGGAATATTCAAGCTCTTCTTCCACGGGAAGGTTTACTTCTATTATTACATTGAGGAAGTAGTAGCTTAAGACCTAAGTGCAGAGTTGGAAACAACATAGGCTTTTGAAATGTGATGTAGAGTTATGGCCAATACAAACTGAATAGAATGATTGAAAAATCAAGAAGTATTCAGGTACGATAAATATGCATGGATGAACAGCAGACCCTAGGGAAAGCACATTACAGGAGTTTGTATTCTGCTGCAGGATGTGTGGATTGGTGAACACTGTACTAGAAGAAATAATAGATGACCCAAATTGGAATGTGTGAAGGAGATAATGAAAGACATGTGGATGGTTTTTTGGAATAACAAGGAATCACTGAAGTTAGAGGGTTGTGAAAGGTTTTTTACACACATTTCTAATGATTGGTAACCATAAAAAATGTTCTTAAAGTTTGTGAAAAATACTTTAAAATAAGATGTTAAATACTGATTAAAGTATGCAACCATGTTTTTTTAAATCTTTAAATATGGTTTTTAATTTCAATGTACTCTTGTTATTGAATGGAATTTGCATCTAGCCTGGTGGGATTTTCATATTGTAATAAGAATATTTCCTTAATAATGTTCATTTTTTATTTTTAGAGTAATGGTATTAAAGTGATCATTTTGATCTAATATGCATTCTCTTCTCTTATTTAGTTGTTTAAAGGTGTAGCCTCTACTGGAGCCTGGTTATGTATTGATGAATTTGATAGGGTTGAGTCCAATGTTCTTTCTGTAATGGCCCAGCATATGTCAAGTATACTGATTGCATTGAAGGAAAACTCTTCTGAATTAAATCTTGACGGAACCGAGTTGGCATTTAAGCCTACCTGTTACATATGCATTACCATGGCAGCAGGGAGACAAAATGTGGACATGAAATTTCCACAAAACGTCAAGGTGACTAAATATTACAATTATAGTATGCTAATTGTAAAGTCATAAGGTCAGATTTCTCTTCTTAATGTTTCCTCTAGTTTATTATAACAATGTAAGAGAAAATGTTTATTTCACTCTTGGCTATGCATACACTAGAAAAGTGGTCCAGTATTTTTTCCCATTATCTTTACCTTGATTTTGGTCATTACCCTCAGGTTTTATTCCGCCCTGTAGCTGTAGTAATGCCTGACATTGCCTTGGTTGCTGAGGTAGTCCTCCTGTCCAGAGGGTTCTCATCTTCCAGAGAATTGGCATGGAAGTTAATTTCCTTTCATTCGTTCTGTGCCACACAGCTATCCTTGCAATACCATTATGATTTTGGTAAGTAAATAGTTTTCTTTGGTTAAAGGTTCACATGGAAGGGTTTAAAAAAACACACTGCAATTCCACATGCAAAGTTTATTTTGTAACAACCAGGTTTTACTGTATCCCAGCATCATCAAGTGATTCTGTGATACAGCGAAACCTGGTTGTGATAAAGGAAACTTTGCATTGTGTTTTTTTAAACCCTTCCATGATGAGAGAATTCCTCCAAGTGAAGCCTGAAACCATATCTTATATTAAAGGTTCACACTTTAAATTAATCTCTCCTAAAGCTTTAGCTCAAATATGACTGTGGTTGTAATGACAAACATTGTTTCCTTCTTTATTTATTGATAATTATTCTTACACTACCAATGGCTTTTTAATACATTATTTCATTTATTAAATAAATAAATCCATACAACCAGAATAAAACTGAATAACTTGTTTGTATATTATGACATATACGTAACTTATAAATTGACATTAAGTACATTTTTATTTGAATGGAAAAACTAGATTAAATTCATAGACTATTTAAGTCCAGAGTTATTGTATTGTGCTATACCATCTACTTCCTTGCAACAGGTATGCGGTCCATCAAAGAGACAGCAATTGCTGCTGGGAATTTGAAGTTTCAGTTTCCTTTGGAGGATGAGAGGGTTCTTATATTGAGGTCAATTATTGATATAAATTATCCTAAACTAACTGAACAAGACCTTTATATTTGTGAAAGTGTAATTCAAAAATTATTCCCTGGAATTGAACCCTACCCTCATGAATGTGAACAGTTAATTAGTATTGTGAAAGAGGTATGATAAGCTACTTAATTACTTCTTTAATCAGTTGTTTGTTTTCATGCACTATACTTTATCTGAAGCTTGAACCAGCATATGACTAGTTCAAATTATGAATTGTTTAAGTTTTATATGTTTAAATTACGAACAAGGGTGTCAATATTTCATGTCAATGAGCAATTTATGCTAAGCCAGCTAATATGCTGTCATTTAAAAACCTTGAGAAAAGGAAAGAAAAAGTAAAAGCGCTTAGGTTGTTTTACACATCAACGTTTAAGTGCTATACCTCAGTATGAGGTTTGGCCTTCTTCAGACTACTCCTTCAGGCATACTGCTGCTAACACTCCTCCAGGTAGACCTATCTGATGCTGTATAAATATCTCCAATTTTGCACTTGGGGAATATATGCATCTTTGTCAATGTTGTCTCTCCATCTTGAATTGGGTCTTCCTCTAGGTATGACATTTTTGGCAATTCATCAAATATTTCATGCTGTGCTTAATGCTTGTCCATTGTTACTAAATGTCTAGCCCATTTCAGATGTTGAAGTTTTTTAATAGCATTCTATATCCTCATGACCCATATTCTTGGTACATTCTCATCCACAATCAGTCAGAATCCAAACTTTTTAACCATATCCTACAGCTGGGAATATAGACTTGTATAATATATACAAGCTTAGCTGATTTTGAATTATCAAACAGCTTTCTAAAGGTGAATTAGCTTTGGCTACCTTCTTGGATTCATTTCTGTATGCAGTAGTGCATATTATTATTCCTTCTTAACACAGTGCAAGTACATGTAACAAGCTAGACACTCCCTTGAAGTTGCATTCACCTATTGTTATGTTTTCAATCTGTATGATGCTGTCTGTTTCCCTGTTTAAAATTCAGAAATAACCCATGCAAAAGATTTCATGTTGCATCACTCTAGCTATGGAAACTGAAGTATATGACTCTCTTCTAGTCTATAACTTTCTTAGAATTTGTATATAATAAAAGTGAATGATTTTTTTACAGCAAAATTTTTACTCTTTTCTTAATAAATATTTCACTGATAAGCAAACAGTTTTTAAACTCTATATTTAATAGTCTTTTCTATTTTTTAATGCAATAAGTTTTCAGTTTTTGTTGTCTACATTATTCTAATGGTACATACTTCCTACATGAATGGTCTCCAAGCATGGGGTAGGGAAATATGTATTATTATGTAAAAAAGAGCCTTTGAAGTGGTGTTTCTGTGATAGATTACTAATTTTTGCAGGTCTGCACAAAAATGAAGTTGCTTCCAACAGATAAATTTGTCGAATGTGTCCACCAAATCAATCAAGTAACAATTCAACGCCACGGTCTAATGATTGTAGGGGATGCCATGAGTGGTAAAACGAGTGCATTAAGAGTAAGTAGTATTGGTATATTTTTATATATAATCATAATTGAAATCAGTAGTATTTCAGTGTGAGAAATTCACATTTAAACTAAAATAGTTGTTATATGAAAAGAAAGGAGAGCCATTTTGTTACCAGTTACTATTATTAGCATTAATTCTAAAACATACATCATCATCATCTTTCTCTTCCCTAGTAGGCAGGTTTCCTCATGGGCTCCCTTCACCATTCCACTCTTTTCCCGCCAATTTCTTTGTATGCTCATGTTTTCCTCCTGTTTGATGGAATCCAACATTTTCATCTTTTCCCCTCCTCTGCCCTGCTTTCCTTCCTCCATACCTTCTATCCCATTCATCAGAAAATAACCTCTTCTCTGGTAATATCCAATCCAGATCTTCTTATCTTTTTGATCAAGGTCCTTTTCTCACCTGCTCTCATCAATACACCACATCCCTCACTTTATTCTTCTCTTACACTCCATCCATAATTTTTCATATCAACATCTCTAGGGCATCCATTCTCCTTTCACCCTCCTCCTTCATTATCCATACAGTTCCTTCTTTATTAGTTCACAGAGTAACTTCCTTTTCCTTTGGAAGCCCCCTTTTGCCATTGCTATTCTCCTTCTTATCTCAGTTGAGCAAGACACATTCTAATATATTTGGGGTGCTTCAGGGCTCCCTCAAAAGGTAAAGGCTGGCAAAATAACACACTGAGATTCAGATTCTCGATTTATTATGCGAGATTACAGCACGATACATCCATGCTGCTTGGATGTTGTTGAGTTACTACTGGAAAGCACTTCTCCTTCCTCGACCTGGGGAGAAGCCTGTCCGTTGTCTGGTGGTGGACCAATGTCTCATGGCAGGTCACTGTCTGGGAGAGGGGGCGAGCTGCAACAATGTCCGTGGCAACTAGGTGGCCCATTGTCTGGCACAGTAGCTGGAGTGAGTGAGGGACCACATATATCATACTCTATAGGTACTTTAATCTCTCCATATGTTTTATGCATTCCTCTTCCAGTTTATCTTTTTTCTCTCTCTACTGTTCCTCCAATAACCATACACTTTGTATTCATTATACATGGCCTTAAGTTCTTCTAACATTCTAGCTAATTCTTCGTTGTCTTCAGCTAAAACTGCAATGACATCTTATGCACTCTACTCTTTTCCCTTCCAAATATAACTCCTCTACTACTACAACACTCTTAGATTTTTCTTCCAAATAGATGGTAAATAATATTGTTAATAATACCCCATTATAAATCTTACATAGCTCTTCCTTTCCTTCTTTATTCAATGATTTTATCAATTCAATGAAATTTCATGATTTCCAATTGCATTTACATTTTTCATTTCTATCTCACTCTCCAAAATATAGTATCCACTATCATCTTCTGTTACTCCTCTTTTCTCTTTCAGTTCTAGCTCTCTTGCTTTAGATCTTTTAGAGCTTAATTTTTGTGAATGATTTACCTACCATATTACCTCGGAATGAAGTCGTACTGTATGCTGACAACACCTCTTGTCTTTCTCACTCCAAGTCTGTACCTGATCTGCTTCACCTAGCTAATACCTTGATTGCAAATATGGTAGATTGGTGCAATAACAACCAACTATCTATCAACTTAGGCAAAACTGTATTTCTTGATTATCGCTCAAAGTCTAGCAC
>WURS02441884.1:0-14870 GCA_011762765.2 Rhinocypha anisoptera
CAAACTTTGAAATTCCACATAAAATATATTTTCTATACGACCCGGGTTTCGTCGCAATGCAACATCATCAGGTGTCACAGTTTGTGTCTCATTTAATCATGAGGCAGTTCCACGAAGTCACGCCGGAAACTATTTCCTGAGTTAGATTGTTCACGCTCCGAATCAGTCAGGATAAACAAGTAATTATTGGCTAGTAGGAAGGCCGTGATAAAGTAGCACAGAAGGTGTGAAGTTGCCGAGGAAGATTACGATAATAACTTTATGGAAGGTCTTGATTATGATGAAAATGGTGCTCACCAAGGTGCGATACACCCTGGTGATCTCTCACAGATAATTCCTAAGATTATTTCTCCAAGACAATGAACGAATATGACTAGTTATTACCGAATTGATCCCCACCTAAGCAAAGCACATGAAACCGCCTTCTCCACGACGGGGGGAGTGGAGGGTTGTTGTGGCCTTTGAAACCTCCGTACTTAAGGATAGTAAACCATGAGAAGAAAAAAATCACAAACCACATAACAAGCAGTTAGAAAGAACTCAAACGGATGGGGATGAAGGAGCAACTAATTGGTTCGTTCCTGCAAACGTTTGCCGCGACGTCGAACCACAGAACCATGCGCGCCGCACACGAAAAGTCACATTGGAATAAAAATATCGGTGACGATGAATGATCTACAATTTGAATCGCACATATTGGAAAGTTTATATGATACCTGTGCCGTTAAATATTTCTGTTACAAGAACATGTTAGTACTTAACCTAATCGAATGTGAAGACATTAAAATTAAATGTCCATATAGGAAGAAATATCACTTTGGAAGCGAATGAAATAAGGCAAATTGTTGTGTGTTTTACGCGATGGTGGTAGAGAGTAGACATATGTGGCCGTAGTATAAACATACTATATAATCTGGAGAAGAGTTTGAGCAGTTAGTAATATACCATAGACTAAAGAATACTAGTACTGTTCCTGTTCCTGATAGGGATATTTTTTTAAATACTCCCAAGAGTTATAACCTATTTGTTGTCTTTTGCGACTGAAGGGTACTCTAATCATGAATATTTTATCTGAGTATGTCTGTATGAGAATGTCTAATAGAATATTCGAATGACTTATGACTTGCAGTCATTTTTATGGTCAATATGGACTCACCTCCATCCACAAGAGGGACAAGAATCTTGGTGCGAAATGGGTGCGTCGCCAATATGAGCCTTCGTGGTGCTGTACTAAATTCGAAAGCGTAGAAAGGAAAATGTATTATAAGTTAACGGGAGAAAGTATACGAACCAAGTTCAGAGTTCTTTTCTATTTATTAATTCTATCACTTATTTAGTACTTCTATGCATTATTTTTTCCATATCCATAATGTGACCATAATTTATCCTCAGAGTCAAGTTTAACCACGAAAAATAGTAGATTTGGAAACCTTTTACCTGGATTTAGGGGTTTCCGGCTCAAATTTGTGCAAATTACGTAATTTATTTCAATATCAGTCTCGACTTGCACTCGTGGCCTTCATTTACGTAAGCCTATCGTTCTTCATACCTTTTTATGACATTATTTTCACTCTCTTTAGTCAACAAGAGAACAATTTTTTTGGACCCTTGAAATTTGAAAGAATGTCTGTGTAGATAACTATGTGTGTGACGTCTTGGAAGTGAAGTATATTATATTTTCGTTACACGAAAGGTAATAATGTAAATCTTACTTCGTGTGGAAACTATTACACTCTTCATTCTACCATATTTTGGAACGTGCAGGCGAATGGAGAGTTAAAATAAGCACTGACAGGTAAGGAAAGATTTCCCTTTGAGGTGGTCGAAGCTTTATAAGATTCGCGTGATTCTTTGTTTATTATATCAATGACCACTTTCTTCGCCAACTATCTACCACTCATGTCACAAGAATTGAATTTCATTTTAAGACCCTATTTCCCTAAATAATCTGTCCAATTTGATCGCGAACGACAAAAGTTTCCTCTTCCCGTTCCTATTCCCCCGCCGAAAGGTCAGAGCCTCTCACTTAACAGGTTATTTCCAAATATTTTGAGGACGGAAATATTTCAGTGGTTGAGTTTTGTTTTTGATTGAATCTGGGAAATTCATGTGGTTACTATTTTCTGGTTCTTCTTGAGAGAACACTCTTGGGGAAAAATATAATTACCTTTGGGGGTCCAGTTATTTTCTCTTGTCAAACGGGCAAACTAATGAAAGGATAAAAAATCCTTAATCAGGTTTAGTGATCATTCCTACAGCACGTCGCCCAAGTTCCTGAGCGATTGTTATGTATGTGTATAGATATGAGTGGAGAAACGATTTCTCTTCTTGCAAAGGGGTGATAGAAGCAGTGACTACTAGTCATGAATGTTTTCTCTATCTGCGTTGAATACTGGAAAAAAATATCGAGTCGATAAAGTTTCACCCAGGACGCGGGCTTATCTCCCTAACTTCCTGAATCTTGTTCGGAAGGTGAACATATCGTCGCTCTTTATGACCATAATTAAGGTTTCTGCAAAATAATCTTAGAACATAATTAGATTACTAAAGAATCAAAAATGTTTTTTATCTCTATTATCTTCTTTTAGGCTAACACCAAGTGCGAGTATTTTTACAGATACCTATTTTTAGTGTACAATTAGTACCTCGTATATAAACCTTGCTTGCGTTGTATGACCTTCCAAATAGGACTTAATCATATTAATTTATTTCCTTATTCTCAAGAAACAACGGAGTAATTTTACCATTTTGTTGCTAAATCTTTAAGTTTTTGTAAGCACTTGAGAAGTGTTGGCTAACTGTTGTTTGCACGCAAACCCATGAGCCAAGTACGTGCTTAGCAAACAGAGCTTTTACCAACCGTACAGACGGTATTCGACCAGACAAAAAGTGGAATTAACAAGATAAATGATGCTGAGAACGAAGACATGTGCCTTAACTCCTTGGGAGATAATTACTTTTAGCGGACGAATCAATGACAAATGTTGAAATTCTTCGCAGACGTGAAAACAATATGTTATACGCTCTTCCGTTGAAATATATGAGAATTTGTGGAGACATTACGACATTCAGCGAGGTACGGATACCACGATGAAATGGCCGCAGGAAACATCGGACTAGGGCTTATCCTTTTTGATGTGAAAGTCAGTCATCCTACGTCAAAATGGACATTTAAAAATCATCATTCCGGCAGTTGATTTCTCTATTTTCATGTTGATCTAATCCAGGGGTCTCCAAACTACGCCCCGCGGAGACCTTTTTATCTACGAAAAAAATAACATAAATTTAGGAGTATATTGCCTAATCGGGCTGAAAATTTGTTTGGAGACCCCTGATCTAATCAACCAATGCCAAGAGTAGGTAATTTGAAGAATAGAAATTGCTTGGATTTTATAGCATTTTTTCGTTCAACACAAATCTTAAATCCATTACATTTCCTTTCAACCTCTTGTTAAACTGGTCGAGAAAGACGTTTTAGTTTTACGTAAAGATTACCTTTTATGTGTCACTTAGTATCTCATTAGAATATCTATTTTAATGCAGTCTAGCACCCTTCACAGTGACGTGTTCACTTATTATTATCCGACTGTCACTTTCTTGTTACTAATTTAATTTCAAGTAACCGCTTGGTTTAGATATCTCGTAGGCTTTCACATATCCCGCCTATCTTCAGGCGTTTTAATGTGTGCGACATTCTTCTTCATCGTGTCCGGTGACTTTCTGGCACATATTGTTTGTGTTGGGATCGAGAGTGCGCGACGCTTATTAATTTCAACACCCGTTCGAACCTTGATGTGGATTTATAAACAGGTGCGACTCGAGTGTCAGCGTCCCACTGCTGGAGGGTCCTCGGGCCTGGATCGTTCGCTAGATGAATTCCTTTGGAGTCTGGCCAGCCGTCTTTTTTTTTTCTTTTCGGCGTCAGATTATTTCGAAGGTCCGTTCGTAACACTCCGTCGTCGAAAGTTAGAATATTACGCGGCCAAAAGTTGCATAAGTCCGATAAAAAATTCAGCATGCCGCGTCCAAGGCCTGGCCGGCCTCTCCAATTGCTTCCTCACCAGAACAAGGTTGTGGTGATTTTTTTAAAAGTCGGTTTTAAGCCTTCCATCCCCTCTCCCACATCTGCACGCACTCGAAACGATTAAGATGGATATTGGTATTAACGACGTCGTGTCCAACTCACTTCCGACGTGGCAGAAGCGATCATTAAATCACATCCGTCAATTCATCTTAGTCTTCCTTTCCCTGCTCTACATGCAGAGTTTACATCCACTTATTGGTGTATACTTATCCTTTTTTTTATCTATTCGAAACATACAATCCTGGTGTTATTGGTGTATGTTATCTTAGAGGGGGAAGCGCGGCACATTTAATTTTCAGTTTGCACACATCAGCATGAGATTTAAATAGCAGCTGTTTTCCGTGAGGAATATGGAGAAAAAACCAAGATTGGTGAGTCGCTTGTATCTATAAAATGAACAACGTGCTTCGAAACGTCTACTGGAACTCTCCAACCACATCCCTATATCGACACTGTGGTGATTAAAAACACGACTTGGTGATGCCGACCGTTGAGCAACGACCGTTGTAGCGAAACCGGTCGTTGCTCATTTAATTTTATGAAAGTATTACAATGTTGAACTATTGAATGGTCATGACTTCTCACAAGATTGAATTAGAGAGACTAACAGACTCATATAAAATCATCTTTCTGATCCCCAAATACACAAACGCATTCCCATTCGTAGTGATAGGAACCGCTTCAGTCTCCTTTTTAAAGTAACAATCATAATAATTTCAGTCATTTTATCTGAATGTTTTTCTTGTTGTGGGGTTATGTTATTTTTACGGGGGCTGGCATTTTTAGCATCACCATCTTTAATTTTGTCCAGTAGTACGAAGGGTCATGAAAGTTCAATGAAAATAAATGTTATTGGTGCTTAATTGTGTCTATTGGTGCTGTTTGTCTCGTGCGAAACGTGAATTAAATTAGGTGTTTACTTTCTCCGAAAAGCCTCTTTCAATAATAATGGTTGTAATTTTAGTTGGGTGAAGCAATCTGTTCTTGATGGGATTGACAGCAAAAGTTATTTTATTGAAATACTTCATGGACTGCGTTCCGGTTTTTGTAGAATAATCCTATCAGTTGTAGATAATAGTGTGATTTCCTATTATATAAGTTTAAGTCATAATGTGCTGGATTTCATTAATGAATATAATATGTTGACTAGCAGACCAGCTGCCTGCTTTGAAGGCAGTCACCGTCTGGTGTTCTCTCGAGGTGAACTTTGTGTTTTTACTTTATTTTGCACTGCTCAAGTGGGAGTAGTGGGAAATGTGTGTAACTGAGTGTATATGTTTCCCAAAAACGAAAACAAATTTGAGAATAGTTTGTGAAACATATGAGTAAATATTTTGGAGTAAAAAATTAATTATTTTTCATTTCTCTGAGCAACACTTACTGTAGTAGACTGAGGAGAGTAACATTATTTAGATACAGTCACTCCGCTGATCGGGTGGTCATAGCCAAAAAGGTCAGGGCAAAAATTCAGCCTTTTATCACGCAGAGAGCATTTTTAATTTTTTGCATACATTGGCTGGAGTAAAGTTTCCTTTTCTTTTTCATTAAAAAAAATTCACTCTAGTAATATGAGGAGAGTACCATTATTTTGACCATGTATACAACGCTCATTGAGTGATTATCGTTCGAAAAGTAAAAGAAAAATTTCCGCATTCTATCACACACACATTGAGCCTAGTAAAACTTTCAAGTAGTTATTTTGCTGCAAAGAGTTTTCATTTTTAAATTCTTAGCCCTCTACAATTAGTAGCTGACTGAGGAGAGTACCAATTTTTGCAAAATGACAGTGCGCTCTTACACGCTATTCCTCCGTGGATAAGGTCGCATCACAAACGGCAACAAAACGAGAGGTGGCATACCCTTCAGGATAATGGTTAAATCATGACTTTTGCATTTTTCTCTGCGCCATCAGCTGTAAAAAATCCAAAACCACTACCAAATCATGAAGACAGAGAATCCACATTCAACGCACCAAACCTCACTCTTTTACCTCAAAACTTGAGAGAGAGAAAAAAAATAAACGGATAGAGAATGACTGACTGACACGCTACAAAATTAATATATGTATATAGATGGCAGTATTTTAAAACGTTCTTCAACCGATTGACCAACTATCACTAAAACCATAGGAAGCCAGGAAATAGGCCAAAATAGCAGGAAATTTCCAACGGCTAACATAAAATGTGTTCAAAGCAGGGAATTCATTGATGTAAAAATTAGTATTCCATCATCATAATTCACCCTTCTGCCCAAAGCTGACGAAAGATTTATTCTCGGTAGTTCCTGCTCATGCTGTTATGCAGTTTTTTTTAGCGATTCATCATTTGTGTCTTGAATGGCGTAGGTAGCGGAAATCGCTCAGAAAACACACCTTACCTCAATAATAGAGTTTGGATTGTGTAATTGATGAAAGATACACTGCTTAAAGACTAAGTGACTTGAAGCTCGTCTCCTCGCTCAGTCCAGCCGGTTCTCTGCAATGGGGGGGCACGGCATTCGCACGACATGGAAGGCTAAGATGGCATCCACCGCATGAGGCAACGACGTAATGCATGTTCAAATCATCCGACTGTCACATGTCATGGAATGTGTCCGCGGATCACTTATACAATTCTTGACCAGACTTTTAAAATTCTTGGAAAGACGAAACCCCCTGCAAAACACATTGATTTAGGACATACACTTCTCTTCTCCTCATTATTTACCTATTTTAGTTTCCGTGGTAATTTTTCTCTTTTGTGATCTTTTACATTTCTGGTCAACTTTTTTTTTATCTCCGAGAAATTTTTGGTCAAAACCTTAAAGGTCAGGGAAATTAATGATTGAATAAGACTCCATATTATTCCAAATTGTGGTTTTTATTTTTTAAGATGGAAAAATTGCATTGGCAAACAGTTTCGTGTCTTTGAAAATGCTATTGGCAAGTTATTGGCTATCATTACTAGGGGGGTGACCATGAACGCTTAACTCTTCGGTGAACTAGAATGGCCCCAACATTTATAATTTATATTTTTCTGGGTTTATTTCAGGGGAATCATGTGCCTTTCCCCTCTTTCTCTATATCCTCCCCAACGGTGTAGTCGGAGAGCTGGGCACGAGATCGGCTCGTGATCAGTAATATGGACAAAATAAAGTAATATGTTGGTTTAGTATGAGACAGTACATATCTGGGGTTGCCGACGGAGCATCTTCTACGGGGGGTAGATACAAGGGGAGAAAGTAGGTTTTTTTTTGATAAACTTCATCATGGATAATATGCCAGAAAATTTCACTTAATAATTGTGAACACAAGCATAATATGCCAAAGTTGCTGACAGCTGAGTTGTGTCCTTAGACTGCAAAAGAGGATTAATTGGAGATATTATGTGTCGGTATATACCTGGGGCGGAGGTAGCCTAGGGGTAGCGAGCTGGACTATGGAACTGTGGTTCTAGCCTTGGAATTGACAACAATTTTTTTCGGTTTGTATTCCCACCAAAATCATTATGCAATGCCTATGAAATATGCATAGGCACAGTCAGTTGGTATACAAACGTGTATTTAATCAATCACCACCATCAATGCCTTCTGTTGAAACTACTGCCTTCCACCAGAGGCTGCGTGTATCGAAGTTGTAGACGCTAGTATCGTAAAGTGGTGCAGAATCAAGTTGAGAAAATAATTGTCATCTCCAAGGCTCGAACCCTTGATCCTCAGTTGCGTAGTCCAGTATGTTAACCCTAGACTACCTCCGCTCCCGGTATATACATATAATATCTCCATTTAATCCTATTTTGCAGCCCAAGAACACAACTCAGCTGTCAGCATCTTTGACATACAATTTCTAACATGTTCACAAATACTCAGTGCAATTTCCTAACATAATATCGATGAAGTTTAGCGAAAAAATTCTACTTCCTACCCTTATATTTACCCCTCGTGAAAGCTGCTCTGTCAGCAACCGCTGATACTGTCCCATACTAAACCAATATATTACACTATATTACATTACACCTTATGTAAAATACATATACACCTATACACATTACATTACACCATATTACTTATCACGACCCGATCTTGCGCCCAGCTCTAAGACTAGTGGTAGAAGCTCACGTGTTAACTTTAAGCCCATCCACCGTGAAAAGAACTCTCGTTTTGTTTAAGGACGCAATCGATTAACGTACAAGCCTTTCTAAATTATTATAACTTCAAAGATTTATCTTTCTTCTGATTCCTGTGGATTGACTTTCTCTACGCTAATACACTGGAGTAAGTGACTCACGCACCAACTGGTTTATTTCAATGGGCAAGGCGCCAACAATTTATTTTTAAGTTCGTGAGTTGGTTTCCCGTTATGATGTTACATGTGGCTTTGTAATGAACGTCATCATCTCCGTCGACCGTGCTGAAATGCTTTCAGTCTTCAAAGCACTTGAAACCCAATTACTATTAATATTACTGAGGGAACACTCACACTTATATATTGCCCATTATATTTTCTCAGCATGTTGCCGTCAAGCACTGAGTTTCGTCGATTATTTAACCCTCGGGCTGTTTTCCATACAGGCGACTCCAGCGTTGACGGCACCGTTGTAGCCGTGTTAATTTTTAATTGTGGAGTGTTTTTTGTTTGATGCCGTACAAACACTTCCTTGTTGTGAATATGGAAAATACATATATTGTTCATTATTTGCTGATCCATGATATAAAAATAATACTTTATATTCCCCTGTATAGAAAAGGCTACTGAACGGTACGGAGTGTAGTGCAGGCGTGCCATTAAGTATACTTTTGATTTATCTAACAAAACCTGGGCACTTTGCTCCATTCACCTTCATTCATCACCTTCACTGTAATGTTGAAACGAAAAACGTTTTTCGATAGCTGAAGTACTTTCTGTTGATATTTCTCTCGTTTTAGTAACCTTTGTTTCGGTGTGGCTCCCGAACGCGTGCGCCTTCAATCGGAGTTCAGATATCTTCTTTACACTTTTAGGTCTTTGCCCTGCGTGTTGTTACATAAACTCCAAATCCAATTTTACCTCCAAAATTTTCAAAACCAGTGTTAGTTTGATAGGTGAGGGTAGGGGATAGTTCAGCTTTAACTGCTAACCCCTTCGGCTAGTGGATTTCACACATCATGGTGGAGGACCAGTTCCTAAATCTCACTGCAATGGTTTCCGAGAAAGATGCAGCGCCCAAAAAATCACTCATATTGGATTAATCTGCGGATGTCACCGAAATCAGAACCCGGAAACCCTGAGAACTTTACTCCCTCAGCTGCTACGTCATATACAAATTTTACAAGCGAAGAAAATTCAAACAACCATCATTATAAGACATTGGTTTTTCGAAACTCGAGTTGATCCACAAAAGATTTTTTCTATTAAAATAATAAGTTTAATTGAGATTCGTCTTACAGACACCCACAAAACCTCTGGAGTTACAAGATACAAGATACAGCAAACTCGAGGCAATTGCCAATTAATTCGTTTACCTAGGACATCTGCAGCGGTGTATGAATCGCAATCTATTCTCTAAGAGCTGTGCTCAATGGGGACTCCTTTGTATGTTTATGAGTCGTTAAATTTGTTGGGAAAATGTTGCATTATTTACAAGAACGGAATTTGGCATGGCCGTAGGCTATCTTCATCTTAATTTTAAAAAAAAATCCGTACCAATCATTGCAAAATTTGATTGATGACATGAATTGTAATTATCAATACTTTTATCAAAAGTGATTCTTGTAAGAGAATATTCTATGTTACTATGAAAAAATCATAAACTCGTTATTACCATGTCGAGGGTGTGGGTCGGATGGAAGCCATAATATAGGAACTCTAAAAAAATGTGTGGAAACTCTTAGAGCAGTGATTTTTCAGGCCTTCAAGTTTTATCGAGTCAGAAAATAGCCTTTGAATCAGGAAAACTCGGTCTTTTCAAGGACAAAGGAGATCGATTTGCCAGCCGCTTGGTCGGGTTGCCGTTTTTCCCCCTTTCTTTTATAAAGTAACGGCGCCACAATATCTGTCAATCCACGCCAAATTATTTTATTTTTTTTACTCGAATGGCACCCAAAGGGGTCGATTGTTGAACAGATTAATGCTTGTCAAGCAACAGGCGCTTGACCCCGCATTGTTTTGTTTGTATATTGTGTGTGGGAGTTACTTTTTCACCTTTGTCCTTCGTCGAATGATAGAAAGAGTAGGTAAGTGCGATAAACAAAATTTAAAATTTTCTAGTGGTATATTTATAATTGTTTCAAGATATTCTCTCGAATTAATCTTTGAATTTCATCAGGGATCATTCGTAATAGGTGAATCTATTTCTTGCATGAATTTGTTCCAGAGCTACAAAACGTCTTCATGATTCTATAGGCGTCCAGCCCAGGTGGTTCAGTTTTCTCAATATTATGGAAATCCTCGGGTGGCGGGTTCCCCAAATAAAATCGTATAAATTTACACTTAGGGTAAGGGTGCCAAGTGCCATAGATGAGTGCCACCGAGAATAACTCGACCCCCTCATCGGAAGAATTCTCCGAATTATTTTTGTGATTGGGAGTGATTCATTAATTTCTCCTTCTTCATACTGACATAGATTAAATGAACTGATGACGTAACAAGTACATTGAAAATTACAAAAAAAGGACAAGGCCATAGAAAGGAGAAGTCCATGACCTCCTTCTGACATATTGAGTATTGTGTACGGAATAGATGGATTATGCAAAAAGGTGAGATAATCAATGTGCTGAACATTTAATAGCTAGGATGACAGACCTAAAAAATCCACGAGCAAGTGTAGAACTAATTACAAAAATTTGAGTCGCTTGACGGAGGAGTTATGAGGGAGATAGAAAATTTACATCCTATAGGAAAGAATGGAGGGTTGTAATTATGAGTGTTCCAGATTCGAGGAGCAATGATTACCGGGACCCAATGAGAATAAATGATTTTCATCTCATTCGTTCATATTATTTTCATACTCTGATAGATCGCATCATTACGCGAATATTTTCTACCATCGAAAATGTATGCTAGCAAATATGCAGTGGACGACGTAGAAACTCACATCGCACGCCTTTATTTGTTACGCAAGGAAAGTCATAAAAGCAGGAGAAAGAAAATTAGCATTAGATATTCCTCTTTCTTCAAGGTGTTGTTTCAAGTTTGGTCAACACTAACAGACTCTTCTGACCGGGAGGAAGACTGTACAAGAATAGGAATGGAAGGAAGTTATGTATGTATATATATATATATATATATTTATACATTCATACAGAAACAACCGCCATATGGCGAAAATACACATTCAAATAATAGGGAATAAGGAAAGGAAACACATAAAAGGACAAACACAAAGTGTGGTAGAAATATTTGATGGAAACTAACAAATTAATATGAGAAAAAGTTTTGTTCCGGTGTTCGAGTCCCGGCTGAGGACAAAACTTTTTCTCATATGAATTTGCGGGTTTCCATCAAATATTTCTACCACACCTGTGTGTTCGTCCTTTTCTGTGTTCCCTTTCTTTACTTTCCTATTATTTGAATGTGTATTTTCGCCATATGGCGATTGTTTCTGTATGAAAGTGTATATATATATATATATATATGTATGTTTGTATATGTGTATATATAGGTACATAAACAAATATATGTATGTTTGTATATGTATATATGCATATAGGTACATAGATATATAATTATAGTGAAAGGATGCAGATTTTATGTCAATGTCTTGATTCTTCCTCTATCGACGAAGATTCCATCACATCTCCGCACAGTTCCAGCCGTTTCAAAGTCATCTACCTCTACTCTTCAGTCATCCACCTCCTCCCTGACTCACCCTCGCATGCATTCCATCCATCGAAATACCCCGAGTTAATCTCATCGTGAGGTATCAAGGGAGACGGAGACCGGAGAGCAGGGGTGCGAGTGAGAGAGAAGGACCACTTGAGGTGCTTCGAATGCCATGCTTTCTCCAACCGGGCGATCTATTCCCTCTTTGTGGATAACCATTCGAAACCAAGGGTGAGTCGGTGAGGTAGGGTGAGATTCATCTGTGATCCCATTTCATTCTCGTTTAAATATTTATTGACGAGTTAACAGTGCCACATTAATTTAGTGGGAGTCCGGAAGAGCATCTTCCCTGGCATGAAACTGTCCCTTCTCAAAAAGTAGTTCGTTGCCGGGGGACACCTTGTATGTAATACGCGAAACCAATCACCTTATTTAAAAACTCAAGAGTTTTTTTACTTTTTTAATTAACGAAGATGTGTCGTGATACCAGTGGAATCACGCAATCTTTTAACACGAAGTTGAAATGCTATTCTGATTAAACACTAGCGTTCTCAACTTCAGAGTCATCCGATATTGACACATAACTTGTATGACATTTGCATTCTGATTATACGAAGAACATATCACTAATATATGATGAATTCCACAAATTGTCACTCATTATCAAGTTAGAAGTTAGAATTACTTATCACACTTGACCTTAGATCGAGGTAACTATGCGAAATCTTTACTGTTGGTCTACCAATTTTCCTTGAAAGTTCGTCCCAATGATAAATGTTCTATTATTATTTTTAAGTCAGTTACATTATCAACTGTATTAAGAGACACAGGAAGGACTGGGAATTGGATTGAGAATAAGAATATGGCTGTCTGAGTTGTAAATGTAAATATGAGGATTTGACAAATTTTCATATTTCACAATGGAGAAAAATGCAAAAATAAAGGCAATTCATGAGTACGCGATGTATTGCTGCATATGGTGAGAGAATGGAGAGGTTATTCGTGAATGAAATTCGTTATAAATATGATAAATTAAGAGAGGAACTTCTAAAAACCCTTATGCTCTAGTGTGGTATTTATTAAAAGGAAAGTCGAGGGAAAGTGGCAAGGAGGAGAGGAGGGACTCGTAGCTGGAGAGTTTACTTGTTATTTAATTTAGAGACAATTCATTTTTGGGGGACAGTCGATAATTATGTACAGAGTATTTATTATGTGTACATTTGGGGGATATTGAGTATTAGAAAGAGGACGTGAAATTGTTTTCAAAGCCTGCCAAGGCCTACGAGGTAGTTAATTTATACAGGGTGCGTATATTTACGAGGCAGGTGGTAAAAATCGCCCGATGAACCGAATATTCAATGAAAAACACCATAAAACTCGAAGAAAATGAAAATTGTTCTGCGTAGTCTTATTTAGTGTTGAAAGAAATGGAACTATAGGGTTTAATTTCAATTGCAGTGGAATACATTCTTTACCCGTCTTAAAATATTAAACTCATGGTTTGAATTCCTTTAGACCCATTTGGAATGGTTTTACCACAGGTAAAATTTAAGAACAAGCGATAGAAATATGAGAGGTGGCGTTTGCTTAAGAATTTCACCCCATAAAAAACAACCCAACGAAAGACAAGCTCTTTTATAGCACATAAGCCCATTGAATTTATGGGTCAATTAATGGACATAATTCTAATTCCTTACCTACGTAATACACACTTTTGGGAAAGAGATATTGAATAACATCTCTGTCCCACGATGACTGTGGCAGCTGCCGTCCCATTTATTCCAACTGCGGCAGTGGTCTCGTTTATGCATTTTGAACCAGTTTAAACGGGTTTAATATTTGAATCTCAACCTTGTGGAAATTGGGTGTACCCAAAATTTGCAAAAGTAGTCCGAGGACATTATTATTCTCGAATGAAATTAAATCTTCTGAAAACAACCAAAAGATAAGAAGCTGTTTCTGCTGGATTAACCAGCTCACTTACTACTCTCGTAGTAGTGGTCACGTGTTGGAGCAACTTCAAAGGAGGTATACATGCTACATCGGGAAATGATTAAGGTAGTTTCTCGAGATTTCACACTTTTCTCGGGTACACTACTGCCAACCGGAGGGTTAAATGGGATACGAATCGGTAAAGACTGTTGTTTGGAAGAAAAAATCGTTAAAGAGCTCAGGAGATCTGAGTGACTCCTCTATACGTGACGACGCATTTCAGTTATATGCTTGCAGAGTCCGAGTTCACTTGTTAATGCACAATTAACTGGACATGGTCTTCAATTTCTGCCTAGTTCTCTACTTTATTCCAAATTTTCTACAGGTATTAGTATTTACTATACATTTTTGGGGCTTTTATTCGATCTTTTAGTAGGCTCTGTACGCCTTCGTCTGAGTATTTGATAAATTTAGAAGGAAAAATGGTTACAGTTTTTCTATCCCCATTACGTGTCTTAAAATCTTCTTTCATTCAAGACCGTATGGGTATGGTCGTATACTACGAGGGTGGTCTGAAAAGTTTATGACCCAAAAAAATCTGGTGAGTAAGGCGGATGGTCAATCAGTTCAAACCGTAATTCGTGGATTTTCACCATGGCAACCGCTGAGGTGTGAGACGGTGCGTCGTTGACTTGGTGAAACAGGATTTTATTTTTCTGCAAATGTGGCCGTTTTTCCGCAAGTTCTGCCTTCATCTTGTCAATTAAAATTTATTAGTATGCTCCTGTAATGGTTTTTCCTTTTTGAAGATAATCGATTAAAATAACTCCATGACTATCCAAAAAACAGTCACCATCACTTTCGTAGCCGAAAAAACAGTTTTTGCTTTTTTTTTTGGAGCCGGTTCCCCCTGTGCAGTTCAATGTTTGGACTGTATTTTTGTTTCGGGCGTATAATTGTGTATCCATATTTCATCTACAGTAAATAATTGGCGCCAAAACTCGAATTTATTGCGCCTAAACTGCGCCAACAGAGCGTTGGAAATGTTCATTCGAACACGTTTTTGGTCTAACGTGA
>WURS02441895.1:0-14869 GCA_011762765.2 Rhinocypha anisoptera
ACAGAAACCCTGAAGATGACGCCGTAGCGTTGAAACTAGTTTTACCAGATTAAAAATCTTAGTGGAAAAATACGCAGCACGTAATTCTTATTTCTCATCACCACCGATCCTTGGGTAGATTGCCGTATTTTCTCATTTTCACAACCGTTGACCGTTGCCTTGTCGCCATTTGAATAAAATTTTTGGCAAACACGCCTTTGTGACTAGTATAGTCGAGGTAGCGCGAAATACCCAATCCTCTAGCGAAATACGAATTCCCGTACATCTTCCACGGGTTATAAACGTTCGCTCCGTATACGCGCATGTCATCGAAATGTCTCGTACACGAGTTTCTGCCGGCTAGCCCGTTGAACAATGGAGCGACGCGGACGAGACGTCTCGGACGTCCAACCTGAACTTCGGTTGGCCACTCTCTCGCTCGTCCGATGCATATCAATCACGGGCCTCGTGGGCGTTCGTTGAGGGGTCAGTGACGAGACTCTTCACGTTCCCTCTCCTTGGCACTACCACCACTCGGCGTATCCGCACGGGCTGAAACATGGCTTTACTTTTAATAAGAGGGTAAGAGAGTTCCTGGAACGCCCGAATGATATACGTCTGCGAATTACCCTGCAAGCATCTGTGACAATTCAAAATCCCATCAAAAAATTATGTACAACTAGAAACGTTTGCTAAATATTAAGTTGACATCCTACTTCCATGTCGATATAAACGTTTGGAGACTGTGGTGCTGATACCATTGGGGTCCAAGTTTGTCGATAGCAGCAATATCACACACTACAGGAATCACCACTTTTATACGGGCTCGTGTTTTATTTACTCTATCGGTTTTCATGTTGTGTTTTTCTTCGGAAATTTATATTATCCATCTTATCTCTTTCCCAGTTAACATCTTACTAGAAATTCTTTGTCAAAGACGGTTATTACTCGAACGATACGAATTTATGATCGCATTATAAATAATTTGAATATAAAAGATCAGCGTTGTAAGTGAGTGTGTCTTATCAAGTGGAAAATTTTAACATAAATGTAATACAAAATATTTTCCTACAGCCGTCCTAAACAAGAAAAACAACAAAAACAAGGCGATGACCAATCCGAAAGAATGGTCAATGTAACAAGTGTTTCAGACGACAAAAAACTGAACAAAGTATACATTTTAAGGAATTCAGCTAAAATGCTTAATGAATAGATTCCACAGCAATGACGCAAATAATGAAAAAAGAAAAAAAAATTGAGGGGGCACCCGGGTTTGAACCGGGGACCTCTCGATCTGCAGTCGAATGCTCTACCACTGAGCTATACCCCCGATGTGAGAGAGGGGTGATACAAAGAGTTATATTCTTAATTCGAAAAAATCAATATTTCTTGAGATTTGTATTTTCATTTAGTGGATGGATTAATAAAAGTTACTTTTTACAGTTATATTTTATTATCTTATGTCTACCTCGTGTTCGTAATTGAATTTGTTATTTTTGTATCAAGACTCATTATGTCGGTCGTAGGAAATTAAGATTTAAGAATTGTGGCACAGGGTCCCACTTCAATTTCGTCAAAATCTCATTTTTTAAAAAATATTACCATAATACACACAAAGTCAGAATTTTAACATTACGTGATGAAATTCACACTCGCCAACGTATTAACTCGCTCCCTCCGCATGCGCCAGAAACCGGGAAAAATGAAGGAAAATATATACATTCACACGGGTGCGCTCATACAATTTATTTGCGAACGCTAACCCCATCTAGTTAATGATGTTTAATATTATTTATTTTTCCTTTCAGCAAATTAATTTCCTTCATATTCTTTATCGGTCTCTTTGTCTTAATAATATTTATTTACACCGTTGGAAATTTGACACACATACATTGCATGGATACGTCAATATATTGACGTATATATCTTTATAAAGATTTAAAATATATAAAAATTGTTACACAAAGGATGTTGTTCAAACAATACAAAGGTTCAAACAAAATTGTTGCAAAGACAAGGTTGAACACAAAAAAATGCACCGAATAAAAACATACACAAATGCATTACGTACTTATCTATTCTTATAACATTGTCGTGCGCCAACAACCACTATAGAGCTCGTATATTATATGAAAGACCTCAAGGTTGTTCTTTTCATATCTCTTTGTATTTTCATGACGTCCAATGACCTGTATTCTCATTTCGTCCAGCGACCTGTTATCCTCTGAAAATTTCTTTCACTTGCGAATAACAATAATATTATTATTTCTTAGACGTCATTTCTCTACTTCTTAAATCATAAAATATTATTTGGAAAGTAGAAGTTTTGTAATTTTAAATCAGAACTGCTGATACAACTCACTGAATAATTCCATATTAGTTACAACAACTTAATTAGCTGAAATATTGGCCAAACTAGGTCGCATGGTGTTTTATTTTATAGAGCTTCCAGATACTTATCACCATGTAGATATTTTTTTATTTTTGAGACCTCGCTTCAGAAATATGTGGATTATTATTATTGTACATTAATTACTCATTATTTCATCAAGGCTGCAAAGATATTAGTGGGAATATGCTCCTGCAAAAGCATGCCCTTGAGACTTCTATCCATTGAGTACTTTGTTCTTTTTGGTTTAGAAAAATATAAAGTCTTGACTACTGCCAATAACATTATCTGTGCCACTCAAGTGGTCTGATATAAACTAAAAGGACTCTGAGAATATATACCCTAGATTTAATCATTTGTTAACTTAAGGAATGTATGCCCTCAAAAATGCAGTAGTAGTAGTATTTCTTTATTTTCATAACAATTGTCCATAGCAGATTGGTCACAATGGTCAGGAGCCATCAAAAGAAAAAACGAGAATACATATACAAATAAGCACTAGATTTACAAATTACAAAAACAATATATTTACATATTACGACATATGTTTGGGAAAACACCAACCAAATGATTCGTGAAAACATTAAACATATGTTTCATTAAGTTTTATATACAATAAAAATAAACATTTTTCAGTATGAATTGATACAGGTGGGGGTGAAAACAGTTTTTCTGAATTTATAAACGACAAATTTTGTACACCTTACAATACATCATCTGTTATTGTTTCTAGTTATGATTCTCTGTATCGAATTTTCCGTGATTTTTTAAATTGTTTTCTCTGTAATTATGATTTTTATGATTTAAACTTTAAAATATACTTCTATTGTGCTGTTTAGCATGTATTTATATAATATTATGTTGCTGTATATTTTAGCTGGTATTTATGTAATATTATGTTCCTTGGGCTAATAAATAAACAAATATCTACTTTACAGGTGAGAAAGTACGACTGGCCAAAGCTCATGAATATATCAGTGGTCATCGTACAATGCTAGCTAATGACCTTGATATTGCCAAAGATGGTACGATTTATTGGTCTGATGCTAGCACTAAGGTCCCGGTAGAAGATGTGGTTTTAGAATTCATGTCTGAGCCAAGTGGAAGGTAATTGTAGTCAATGCTCTAAATACCTACCTTTTCAATTTTCATTATATCATTTCATTTATTATGGCTTACATTTTAGGTTAATACGATACGATCCTGTAAAAAAAAAATCTGAAGCTTTAATAAGGAGAATCCAGTGTGCCAATGGAGTGCAACTTTCTCCTGATGAAGATTTTGTGCTGGTGGCTGAGGGAGGAAAGGATCGAATTCTTAGGTAAATGGTTTCTATTCAACCTCTACATAAGGTGGCCTTTGCTATATAAGATATTGAACATAGCCTTGGAAGTAATAAAACTTCCATATTAGCAATAGTGTCCAATTATGAAGTAAAGTAAAAGGGATTAGATAATTCTCTCTTCAGATGTACCCATAATTTACTCCCATTATGAGTTGTTTCGTCTGCTTAGGCTTAGGTATATATATCTAAATGAATTGATCCAAAGTTACCAAGGATGAGTTAAATATTTTGTGAAATTTATTAGTAAAATTCATTTACATTCTTAAATGAGTGTCTTTCAAATATACCCAATCTTGTTCGGCACAATGAATATAAAATGAATTCATAATAGGTATCCATCATATTGATGTTAGTGTACTGTGCAAGACAGACTTCTTTGTCTCAAGAAAGCATTTCTCCGGAAACTATTTGCACATTCTCCACTGTATTAAACCATTTACATTTTTGGTAAATTATATCCAGGGTTACTACAACTCAGTTTTCATTATTAGGAAGGAAAATACACCAGAATATTACAATTCAGAAATTAATTAAACCTTGACTAATTTTGGAATTAGTCGTTGTCATTTGGAAGAGGGTAGAACTGTGAGGTGAAAACCAGATAATGTTTTAAGTCTTAGTATCACAAAAATCATTTATCAAATGTAATGTTATTTAATGTCTCTACATATGGTTTATAACTTTGATGTGGTGGGAAAGCTTGAATGTTTCATTAACCCCTAAAATTATATTGAAACATCAATGAAAATTGTTATTTGTTAATTAATACATGAAGGCAATTCAAGGTACATCAAAGGGTAAAATCTTGGTTAAAGGTAGTCTTTATGGAAGAAAAGGACAAAGAAAAGGAGAGTTAGAAACAAGCGAGTGGTGTAATAATACTCGTTTGGGTCAAAGGAGATCCAGTGAACATAGTTGCAGTCAGTTTGTGAATGCCAATGGGCAGTCATAGGGGGAAAAACTAGAAAGGATATATAATCAGCTTGAGTAGATGTTCCAAACCCACATATGACTTTATCCACCCAAGTAGGTGTAGCAGAAATAGAATCTGGTTAAGCAACTGGTTCGTCTATCCAAAAGACGTGTTCTGTTGGGGATCACCAGCATTGCTCTGCAAGTTTAAGCTTGCAGAAATCTCGTGGAGTGGCCCTGCTTCCCCATCTGAAAATACATGAACGAGGGTGACAGGCTTTGGGGGATCCTCTACCCAGAGAGTCCAGAACCACTGAGAGGCCTATTCCAATTGAAGAGGCCCAGCCAATGGTGGGGGTCTCCTATCCACCTCAGTGCTCTTGGCAGCGAGAATCCTCTCGCTTTGTTTGGGGAGTTGCCAGCAAGTCCCTCATGGCTCTCTACCACACATACTTTTGACACCGGGGACTCTGATTCCCTATGCCACTGGGTCACACCAGGGCCTTTTTTGGAATGGGCCTGTGTGGTCTCTATACCAACTCCATAATCATCCTGAGAAGTGTAAGCTAGGGGAGTCTGGATGCCAAATGTTGGGGTGAAGAAGGGTGCTAAATGTTATCTGTAATTTTTTCAACCTATATTCACAGAAAATATTAAGGGAGGCATGATAATGGATTAAGTGTTGTATTATTATGAGCAAAGATTAAATTTGGTTTTAGCATTTGGTTAAATTTTAGGATGGCCATTCATTGATTGATTGATTTTTATTTGTCCAACAATTTGTGTATATACAACAAATATAAGATGCCAAGGAATACACATAAATTGAAAATACATGGCATACATTCTTATTTCTTATCATAATTAAGAAATTCATGTACACTATAAAAACATTTACCTTGTAGGTAGGTAGGTAGGTAATCATACAATTTTCCTTTAAATGTTGACATACATTGTATTGATCTCATGTTGTTTTCAAGTTTATTATATAGTACTAAGCCCATGGTCTTAGGACCATGAGCTGCATTTAAGGTGTTCACATAGTTTTTGTGTAAGTTTTTACAAATCCGGGTGTTATAACCATTTGTTCTAAATTGCTACAGTATTGTGACGTTTCTTTTGGCACTAATAATGACTATATACATATAGACACAAGGAAGAGGCAATACAGATAGCCTTCTAAAAAGAGGCTGATATGACGCATTATATTTTACATGACATGCTAGTCTTATCACTTTTTTTTGTATTTTAAAAATTACTTCAACTTGGGCTGTAGCTCCCTAAAACAAAATACTGTTTGTTATTTGAGAGTAGAATTCACCAAAATATGTCATCATCAAAACATCCATGGTTACAGTATTTTTGATGGACCTTGAGATTATAATCAGTCAGTCAAAGAACTATGGATATAGCTGAGCTTATTACACAAAATGGTGTGAAAGGTATGGGTTAATAATGAATCATAATATGTACATATAATGTAAATCAAGAGGCATAAGGGGTTTATAAGTGAAAACTCTCAGTTAGAGTGTATTGTTGCATGATTTCAAAGAATGTTCCATAAGGGAGGAAGATTGTTGCCAGCCAGGTTAGCCTGGGGGTAGTGCACTTGTCAGCTATTTTTTCTTTGGGAGGTGGTGTGGGAAATGCATTTAGGCACCCCCAGGGAAGACAGCCCTGGGGAGTGTGGGACTCAGCCTGGGTTCGTTAGGCCCACTAAAACTCAAACAGTCATGGGTTCAATTCCCACCCACGGCAGGGGGTGTTGTATTTATCCAATAGGGTTTTTTCTATGATTTGAAGAGGTGTGAAATGACCATATACTTTGAAGCACTCTATAAACACTACTACTAAGGAAGTTTATTGAAGATTAGAGACTTTTGAAGTGTTGGATGTATAAGGAAAGCAAAATGGGCAGAGAGAATGAACCAAATATACAATATGTAGACCAGAATGTATTGGAAAAGGTGGTAGATGAGAGGAAATTAAGAGTAGAATCCTAAAGAAGGCAGGAAAGGTGGATGGAATCTACATTAATAGGTGATGGAATGTTAAATGTGGTGGTAGAATCTTAGGTATGCAAGGCAGAAGTAAGAAGAGAATTAGATTTTTTGCTGGAATGAGTTCAAGTAGAAAGATTGTAGAGCTGAATCCCAAAGATAAAAACTATATCATTCACCCAGATTTTTTCAGGCTGCATCAGAGTGTTCCTTTTATCTGTAGATTTAAATTTAACTTAATGAATTAAGTTTAAAACTATCACGTATTTAAATGACAACAACATTTTTTTTCAACAGGTTAATATATCTAACTTGTTGAAATTGGCAAGTTTAAACTTGGGAATTAATTCCATGTTAACCTGTTTCTTCTCAATATTTAAAGGTACTACCTCAAAGGCCCAAAGACGGGTTCATCTGACATCTTTATAGATGGCTTACCAGGAGTTCCAGATAAGATAAGAAAAAGTGGTCGCCCTGAGGGTGGCTATTTTGTGTGGTGTATCATCTCACATGGCTCTGCTGCTAAGGGAAGCAGTGGTGGCTTTCTTCCATGGCTAAGGAAACATAGAATTTTAAGGACCATAATAATACGGGCACTATTCATCCTGGAGAGCATGTTTAAAAATGCTCATGAACGATTTGGGGATACATTCAGTCAAAATGCCATCTACTCGGTAAGATGATTTCTTCTTACTCCACTAAGAATTAACCAACATTGATATGCTTGGGAATATGATGCTGAATGTTACCCCAGAATATGTGTAAGAAAGATGCTTGAACAATATGGCTTCCTTCCTTAAGACCCATTGCAGATGCAGGATCACATAGCTTAACTTAAAACAAATGAATAATAGGGTGAGTAGGCTTTTTATTATGGTATTATCTTTGGTGGTTAATACCATTTTTCATGAAGTCACTTCATTTGGCATTCATGAATTTCATTTGACCCTTAACTTTGTACCAAACTGCATAGTTTGGATTCCCATAGTTGTTAATTAGTATGGTTGACCTTTTTTCTGAAGACAAATCCTTTACCATGTTACAATTTTTTATGGGGTCACATGAAGCTTTTACTTTTTCATCCCAAATTAATTTCAGTCCTTTGTGGAGGCTTATTACATTTCCTTAAGACTATGAAATTCTGGGTCCAACCTTTTTCTTTTGTGATTCTCCTTGAACCTTATGTCCTTATGGAGTTTCTATGGAAATAGTGCTTTTTAGTAAATACTAAAAACTCAAAGAAAGCTGCCAAGTTAGTAGTACATCTGCATAATTGAATACCAAGAATCATTTCACATCTGACAAGATCACTTCAAAGTTTTCAATGTCCCCTGTTGTGTTGGGCATCACAGAGTAAATATTAATAGTATTGGCATTGTTCCCCACAGAAGATGAAGTTCATGGTCATAGTGATCTAGCAGGCACAGATGAAATACTTTGGATACGAATAAAAGCACCTGATGATGTTGCATTGCTACGAAACCCGGGTCGTATAGAAAATATATTTGTATGCGGAATTTCAAAGTTTGTGTCTCATTTAATCATGAAGCAGTTCCACGAAGTCACGCCGGAAACTATTTCCTATGAAATACTTTCATTCAATAGTCTGGATTACCACAAATAATGACAGTCTCATCCAGACAAGATGAGATTCTGGTTGGCACAGTGATGGTGTAAATGATGGAAAATTATGAACTTATCATACTTTTTGAGATGTTCGCCATTCAAGTATCTGAACCTTGAAAATAGTAGCCCGTCGTATATAAAAATTAGATGCTGAACGGAGAGCACTAAGCTAATATTCCAAAGGATTTCCTTGGAAAATCCCATCTTAAATTGAGGTGATCCTTCTAAAAATCCTTGTTTGTTTTCCTAGTTATTAGAATTTTGGTAGGAAATGGTGGATGTGGCATAGAAAGAAGTCATGCCCCCACTATCACACCATGTATGTGAGTTTGAGTCTAATGTTAGGTTTTATTTAGAGGTGGGTTCCATCCTCACCTCTCTTTATGTTAAGAGTACTTTTTGTGTGTGCTCTGAAATTTTTTATTCCTTAGTTCCATCAAGGGTTGAATCATCTGTTTAACCTTTCTGCTTCACACCTTCCCAATTTTACAGATAGGCAACCTAGCCTCAATGGGTCCATTCCTCCTCTCTGAGGGACTCGTTCTTGAACTGGATGCGCATGGTAACATCACTGGGAGCTTCTACAGTGCAGACCGAAGTGTTTACATGGCAAGCGAGATGCATGTCCTGCCCGGTGGTAGGGGTGGCATCAAGGGGCTGGGTAACATCTACATTGCCTCCCCTGTCAATCCTCACCTATTGAAGGTGCCTATTAGAGAGGGGGCAATGTTGAACATGGCTATGGCTTACTCTGAGGTTAACACGGCCCCTGAAGTGGTAAGTGATTTCTCGGGGGAAACTGATGATGAGGAAAGTTTAACTTCCACTACCGTGCCCAACAGTGACGAGAAACCCCAGACTAAAGCAGACTACGTTAACTCTCTGTCGGAGACAGAGTGGGATGATGGTGAGGATGACACAGTGGAAGACAAAGTCGTACTGACGAACAATACTTCAGCAGATAGTAGATCTGACAGCTCTCCAGAAGATGACGATGACCTGTTGGCCTCAGAGAGGAGAGTGGACGAGGAAGGTGATGAAACGACCACGGAGCGAATGACTCCCTCTTTGATGGACATGGTTTCTACTTGGGTGACAAACTGGAGAGAGAGTCATCAGACAACCTCGGAACCATCCCTGCTAGAGTCATTCTTTGCGACGGCAGATACCGTGGCTTATAACGAGACTACTACTTTGTCACCTCAGCTGGATACAAGGAGTGAGAATTCCTCGACAACCAACCTTCCTGGTGAGACTACGGAAGAGAGGGGGTCTGGGGAGGAGGAGGAGGATGACGATAAGGGTAACTTGGTGCTTGAAGATCCAGTCGTTCGGCTCCTTCTGGATGAGAAGAAGAAGTCAAAGGAGCAGACATCAGCAAAGGTTGATTATGAGAAGAGTAAAACTAGCAGTGAGCTGGAAGAGGAGGGAGGCCAGGGTGATGGAGAGAGTGAGAAGAACTTTATTGCTCTTGATTCCATCATTGATGTGACAACAGTGACCACACCATCTCCAACAACGGAGAAGGTTGAGGAGACAAAATGAACTTAATAGAGTGTCTGATGAGTTTTTACTTCCGATTTAGCCTGTTTCATTTGATGACTGAAGAGGTTGGCAAATTTTTTTTGTCAAGGGTGAATTTTTTAGATGGCAAAATGTACCCTCACCAAATACCACTATTTTCATTCTTTCAGAATTACTAAGCAGCATTTTTATTATATGTATATCCTTAAGGATTCATCCAGAATATTTCAAGGATGCTTAAAAGCATTTTGGAGATGAAATTTGTCCCATTGTTGACTACTTTAGCCATTTTGAAATATTTACCTTTTAAAGGCTGAAGTAATATAGTTTAATATTTATATATTAGTATATTATTATTTATGTCTGTAGTAGTATACATTTTCCCTGTCAAATTTTGCCTCTAGAATAAAATCCTCCTCTTGCCAATTCCTTATCCTGTGTGATAATGGATTCTTTTGATATTGACATAATACTGACTTTCCATAACAAAAAGTTTATATGGCTTTCTATTCAAATTTGGTGTTGAGTAAGACAGGATTTAGATGTGCCCATGGAACATGTTCATAATCTTCAATTCATGTAAAAGATTTCCTTAACAAAAGAATCTGGTAATTTACTGATTCTATAGGCACTCTTTTAGTATGGACTGCATCCTTAATGTAAAGAAATCATTAATAGTGAGACCTTTTTTAAGTGAAAGTGGAAGGAAAAGTTAGACATATATCTGCAGCTCATAATTATCAGAAGTTGTTATTTGATTTTCATCCCAGATTCCTTATTTGATTTTGATTTTATAAATTTTTCCCCTTAGAAGTATTTAATATTCACTCCTCATAATAACTGTACCGAGTACTAATCTTAGGGTGTCCTACTTAATTTTAGTCCAGTGACACATCTTAGGAAGAGTCCTTGCTTTACCACATTTTTTCCACACTATTTTAATCCTGACATCATCTTCGGGTTCCTGCTATGATTTACCCAAAAGCTGCTCAATGATTTCATCACATTTAAGCGTTGCACATTGTTTATGGGACATCTTAGGCAAGAACAGCATAATTTTTACCTTCTCCAGTTGAAGTATATGGAGCTCTTTGTGGTTTTTTTTTTAAATAGTGACCAGAGTGAGGGGGCAATGGAATGATTTGAGAATAACAAAAAGGGAGTAGTATACCAGATTTTCAAAACCATCTATGGATATGCATTTGTGTTTAACAATTGCATGAAATGGGCTTTATTCATTAAGTGAAAAACTTTTCCCACTGTGACAAACTTTTTTCCTTGACTGATAAAGGGTGATAAAGATGAAATGAACACCTTTAGATGGATACCAAATATTACCTTTTGTTTACTGAATTAAAACTATTTTAATGACAGTAATATTATCTGTTATTTTAATTTTTATTTAACTTTTTAAACATTTACTCTCTAAGGGTTTCTCTTCGTTCATTGTTGTACATATTTGTTCATATATTTCTATTTTAAATAAAAAATGAAAGCAATAATTTATGTTGATATTCAATTTTGGCTGCCTGGCCTCATATCATTACCACAACCTCTTTGGCTATGACAGATACCACCTCCCTTGTGACCAGATACAATTTTGGTAGAATTTGGACATTTCCATCATGATGACAATAATAAAAAATATTTGCTTGGATGTATTTCTGTCGAAGTAAAAAAAAGTGAGGTATAGTTTTGGCCCACTCAGATTTAAGGAATAGGTATTAAATGTAACAGAATTTTTAAATAAAATGAGAGAAATTACCTCATATGCTAGAAGTGAAAAGGGTTAATATGCTACTGAAATTTCCCTAGGTGATGTATTTACCCCAATAATCAATCTTGTACAGTATTCTGAGTCTTAATAATGAAGGCTGTTATCTTTTTGGGGCAATTTGTTTCTAAGACTTTTAAAATGTCTAGACATTTGATATCATAATTTTAAACTTGAAAACTTTGGCATCCACTTCTTACACAAGGAATTGTAAGATTGTGGTTTGTGCCTAGGATTTCGATCATCTTCATAATCATCATATTTGTATTTTACAAATCACAATGAGGAACATCCACTTCTTACACATCTTACAGTTTATCATTTGGCAATGACATAAAATGATTGTGTGATCATTTTATCCCATTCTCTACATGGCATTTCATGTGGTATTTCATTCTCTAAAATAAAAAGGAATATCAACCTGTACTTTTTTATTATTTATTTTTTTAAATTTCCCGTTGATATTTTTTCTAATGAGAAATTAACCAAATTATTACGTAAAATATACCATGAATTAAAGCCAGTTTTAAGGAAAATCGGTATAAATAAAAACCACATTAAAATCGACATTGTTGCGTCATTGACTACAGTATAAATTTCACTGTTTCAGCCCGCTTCCACCAACTTTTATTCGGAAATAAGTAATTAAAATTTTCCTAAAATTTGTTTTTTTTTCACGTGGATGATTAACCTCATATGTACAATTATCAAATTACATTATAATTATCTATTGGAGAGTTATCCTCAGGGCAATATATCCACTTCTAATTCTCCGAGGGAACTTTCCCCAGTATAATTTCTCATCGATCTCCTTCCTATTCTCCCCCCTCCAGTCATTTCCCTGACACCCAACCCTCTCCACCCCTGTCGTTCCGCTTTCCTCACACCAAGTTGTTGTCCCGTTGCCCTGCGCGACCTTGGCCTTGGAGGAACCATCCCAGTGCCCACCTTTCCCATCGCCAGATTATTATTATGGTCTCCTACCCTTTTACTTTCACTTCGCTGTCGTCACTGCTCATCCCTCCTAACAAATCGCCTGCTCGAAAGACTCCACAAATTTCTCTCCTCCCCATTCTTCTCTCCCATAGTTTCCCTTCATGGCTACTGCATTCATCTCGTACCTAACGCGAGGATTGATAGTGGCGTATCAATTTTTACCTCCTCGTCGGGAGGTGAAAATAACTTGGACAAATTAAATTCAATTCAATCTTTATTGATCCCAGGACTTTTACATAGTAAAATATAGGACAAGTCAAAATATGGACAAGTATAGACAAATGCATTTTACATTCACCTGCTCCAGTGTTCTGGAGATTCTTCGAAGAATTCATTTACACTATAGTAGCATTTATCAAGCAGGTACCGCTTTAGTTTTTCCCTAAATATTCCCCTAGAAGGAGCATTTTTTTTATTCCTGGTGGCAGATGATTGAAGATTTTAGTGGCCACATGAAAGGGACTCTTATCAAACATTGTTGTGGAATGGCAGAACATACGTACATCAGTGCTCTGCCGAGTGTTGAGCCCATTTTCTTGTTCAGGTGGTTCATTTTATCCTTAATATGCATACATATATAGTAAATATACAAACAAGGTATAGTAAGAATTCTCAATTGTCTAAAATATGATTTACAAGACAAAGCTCGAACCTTGCCCAAGCTCACAATATAAACTTCAGTATTTTGTGTATTTCCACAAAATTAAAAAGGGCACCACCAGTTTCGACGATAATAGTCACCGGATGGTGACCGTTATCTTCAAAACCTACAGGCTCTGTTTAATTTTGTGGAAATATACAAAGTACATATTGAAGTTTATATTGTGTGCTTATGGAATTCTACCGAGTTACGGACTCCTCAGTGCCCAATATTACCCCAATACTGCATTCATCTCGTAACGTGAGGATTGATAGTGGTGTCAGCCGGCTTCCACCAACTTTTTTTGTCAAATAAATAAAGAAAAATTAAAATTTTCCTAAAATTTATTTTTGACCGTTCCAGTATCATGGATCAAACATCAAGTATTATTGTCCAAGTTCGCTCACAATGATTCGTTTTTTAGCGAAAAAGTTTTTCTATGTATTACACAATAACATTTGGTCTTGATGACGTCCAAGAACTTTGTGGACGACGAAGACATTCATGCAAGATTCGATTCCTCGGTCTTTTAAGTTATCTGGAAAGCGTGCCACACAACAGTGCAGGCTGATACTTAAACAGTTACTCGCCTTTGGAATGATTTAGTAAAAGATGCCTTTGATTTTGGAGGGATTGGATGGGTTCGTTCACTCGGCTTACTCCAAAGTTCAGGAAGCATTTTATTCTGTTTTATACGTCCGGGAGTAAACAGGGTTACTTGGTGTGCATGGGTATTTGCCATAAACCCCATGAATCCTCAAATGATTGTGAGGGGTGACGTCTTTGACGACCTATGCCACTGTTAAGAAAATCTTTTACCCATCAAGTAAAAAGGCATCGTCATCTTTGGAAATTTTCATGCATCATGACCATTAAATCGGTGAGGATAAAGCGGTAAAACATTCAGAGGTTGAAAAAACACGTTGCCTTTTCAACATACAAACTATTTATTTTTACGACCGGTTTCGTTACTTCAGTAACATCATCAGTTGATATTAAATACATATTCAAACTAGGTATATTTATTTATAAACATATAAATATATACATAGGTATTTAATATCACCTGATGATGTTTCTGAAGTAACAAAACCGGTCCAAAAAATTATAAGTTTTTATGTGGAAAAGGAGACTTTTTTTTCAACCTTTGAAAATGAATTTCCACAAAGTTGAGCCAAAAACAGTGTATCTTGATAAAACATTCTTTGAGACGCCCTGGTTTCAACCCTACTTTCCGGCGTACCCTTATACTCCTCTCTCTTTTACCCCCCTCCCCTCTCTGTCGGGAAAATCCCATCGGACCTTCATCTTTCCACCTCAACCATTCTTCCTCTTCAACTTTCTCTCCCGCTGTGATTTTTCAACGCCTTATAATAGATATACCTGCAGTACTTACACCCTGCCACCCTCCCCTTACCCCTTCTTTAGCATTCATATTCCCCTCTCCACACCCCCTCCCTGGCCAATATCCACAAGTACGCAAGCACTCTTTCATCTTCGGACCGCGGCGTGAAGGAGTGTTTGCACGGTGCATGTACTCGCGCGAGTTCATTCAACATCAAACCTTGAATGTGAACTTGAATGTATTTCTTGCGACGTCGAATAAAGGGTGTTTACACGGTGCATGTGTTCTCGCAATTTTTCGGTGGAATAGCGACGCATTGCGTGATTGTTTTTTTTACAG
>WURS02441906.1:0-14869 GCA_011762765.2 Rhinocypha anisoptera
TTTGCTCGGGGATGTGGAGGGGATATGAAGAAGAAGGTGTGTTCTCCTTTGGATCACCTCCCCCCTTGGCAATCTCCTTGCTCCCGCTCTTCATCTCCCCTTGCCCGGGTAGAAGGCCCTTTTCAACCACGGCTTCCAATCCCTCTTCCTCTATCTCTATCTCTTCCCCTCTCTTTGCTACCTTTTACTTCCGAGAGACACTCACTTCTCCCTCAGGCCCACTTCAATTCCTGATCTTTATATCCTACAAATATGAGATTGCAAACCCTTTTCAAAGGAACGAAGGATTACAGCCGTGCACATGTGAAATATAAAACTTAACCCACACATTTCGGTTAGCGCTTGCCTTCGATAAACATCTTGAAGATGAAACGGGAATAAATTGAGTGAAAAGCGAGGAGGGAGAAGGAAAGACCTGGAGTGGGCACTGTGTCGAAAGTCATGTTTTCCAAGTATTAAATGGCTTTTTAAAGGGTGTATTTATGGAGTGATCATATTCTCTTAAGTGTTTAAATTTTCCCTTCCATTGTATGTAATCACATTGTGTATATATGTCCTGATGTTAAGACTAATCGATTAAGAGGATAGTCAACCATCGTCATTGCTTTCCTTGGCTGGACATTTATGCGAGGGCATGCCAGCAACAGAGGAATCAACTGCCCTGGAGAGTGGTCGGTCGGACTTCTCTCTTCTTTGAGGACGATTCTTTTTCCACTCCCCTCATTTCTCCACCCGTTTCATCCGTGCCCCATGCTTTATGGCTCAGTCTTTCCAAATGGAAGGAGGAGAACTTGTTTTCTGTGGGGAACTATAAAGCAATCCCCTAGCCCACCCGGGTGGACAGAGAGAAACGAGTTGGAAATCTCGAATGAGATTGAATTACGGCAGGAAGAACTTTCCATAGATGCACTGTATCTCTAAACACTGAAGCAGTATAGTCCCAAGCTCCAATAGAGGCTAAAATCCCAGCAATTGTTTGGTTCCCTTGTGTTGGTAACTTCCCTATTTCGATGTCCTTCGCCCTCTTTTTTTATCGTCAGTTTCATAAGTAGGAGGGGTAGGATTCTTTTCCTGTAGACACGTCCCAAGCGTCCCTTTCATCTAAATTTACATTTTCTAGTACTCTTATGGTAATAGTGGACCCGAAGAAGAATAGGCAACAATTATTTCTTAAGGCTTCGATGCCTCAAAATAACCGGCCGTGAAGTCTTCAGGGACCGGCCTATTTATGGGTATTTTCGCGTCATAATGTAATGTAACTAAAATTAAAAATACTTGTATCTATCCTATCTTTCATGAAATAGAGATTAAAAACGTTAATATTTGCTCCTAATTATTGATGAAAAATTTGTAAAATAGGCACATGTTAACATCAACGTTTATAGATCCAATTTCGCTGGCCTAATGATGTTCACGCCTTTTTAGTATGGAAATAGTTCTGTATTCAATCATTAAGATATTGGTGCTTTGATAACTCGATTTGCTCACGTTGTGGTGAGTTATGAAGCCTTAGCGGGAGACTTGATACTCTGATGTTGGAATTCCTCTTTAGTTAGATATTTACTTTAGAATCAGGCATATTACATTGACAACAATTCTGTAGAGTGGCGCTCAACGTAGTTTCATGCAAAGTTCAAATCTCTCTACTGACGAAATGGTGATTATGTGAATGGATCCGTCGGAATAAATCATTGAGAAATTTCATTGGATTTGAAATATGGTAGGTAATGAAAAATGAAGTGGAAGGCATTGAAAAATGTTGGAGGGGGAATTAGAGATGTGTTTTTGATGAATATCCTTATCTTCACTACTTCATTTTCCTTTAATATTATTTCAATCTTTTGTCTTTTATCATATTTTCATCATAAAATCCTAACTGCATATGATGCAGTGTTAGCTTATTCTAGTATATTTATTTTCAAATATTTAATTTCGTTGTTAACATGAATCATCAAAAGCCCGATAGTAGTCTTAAATGCGATAAACTAAATCAACTTGACGGCCAAGTGAATATGTATATCAGTTGAGGTATAAAATACCATTTCTGATGACTAAAGAAGTAGAACATAAGGAACCTATGACCACAGTTTACAGTTTAATTTTCTATCTTATTTTCTTAGATCGGTTAAATGTTTTGCAAAATTATATATTTTATAAAATCTCTTTGACGATTTTTTTTCGTATTCAAATATTTGAGCAGTACATATCATTGGTTTTTGATGAAATATTTTTTTAAGCATATGTATACCCTTAGAAGTAGAAGACTACGATAAAACCAGGATGAATACACTGGCGTCTAATAAAGAGACATAAACTATGCCGACGATCTGTGTTGGGCAACTGTCAGATATGAGAGAAAATCTGGATAAACTCGGTGCGGTGGAAAGGAAAGATGGCTTGAAAGTGATAGTGGAGGGAAAGACCAAAGGGATAAGGGTGAACGCTCAAAACCAAAAAGATCTAGTTATGAACTTAAAAGTGATATAAAGGGTCAGCGAGTTCCGGTACCTGGAAAATATATTATCATAATAGGGGGCGAGGGAAAATATGAAGATTGAGGAACGAAATTAATCCGAATGTGGTTTGGAATTTCCCAAATTCGACAGATATGGAAATCAAAAATACTTGAGTTGCGAATATGAACATAATGAGAATGTTGTACCTGAGGATGGCTCAGTGGGCTGAAACGTACGTTGTACATTAAAGTTTTATTTTTATGTGGAAAAGTGCTGTTTTTATTCTCAGTATGAATCTCTTCCACCACATAACGCCTGATTCGGTGAAAATTATTTAGAATATTAGAAAGTAACGCAATGTTAGCTCTTCTACTTCCACTTCTAAGCATAACCCTGCAAATCGCCGCATAGGGCGTGTGCCCAGTGGGGTGAGCCACCACCAAACATTCACATTCACTCCCGAGTGCAAATGTTAAGAAACACATTGTACTCAGAATGGAGCAACCCGCATGCAAAATAAAATAAAATAGTAGAACATCATCCACAATATTCGGGACAATGTTAGACTTCTGAATACAGATCGTTTCACTATAAATAAACATATATACAGAAATACATAGAAACATAATATACAGACAAAAATTAAAATAACATTTAATATATAATAAAGGAAACGAGAGGAAACGTGCAGGGTGAAAATAAAATATATTTATTCTGATCTCTAATGATCTCTAATAACATTTTAAATCTATTTGTTCTACAATCTATCACCCTGTTTTTTCGGGTCTGATCTGATCTACCATAGTATGACGGGGTTTTCGATATACCCTGTGGAACTCAAAGTTTAATTCTGTTGTTATCAACATGGATTTTCACAAAGTCTCGGCCTTAACCATTTCTCAAAACAAATGTAGAAAACTAGAAAAAAAATTTTAATTGTACATAAAGTTCTCTTCTTCTGTTGAATGTCTGGAAAGTGAATACAACTAAGTGCATTTGAGAAAATTTTTGAAATTCCTTCAGTAAAATGTCTAAATAATAATTCTTACTTCACTTTTTGAGCTATCACCACGAACACTCGTTTATTCGTAGTATATCGATAAGGTCAAGGCTTTCATCCATTATTTACCGTCTTTTATTAACTTTCACTTAATTATAAGAATATATTATGAAATGAATAAGTCCTTGCTTTTGTTTGGTTATGGTTTCAATGATATACCTAATTTGTTCATTGATATACGTGATTCACTAAAATCCATAATCTAGCATAAGGTATGCATGTTTACTTCTGTATATTTCATACATATACACCATTTGAATAAGAGTTAACAAGCTTGGAAATTCATTTAAGATTAATAATAGGCATGTTTGGAATGAATGCTTTGTTTTTCCATAAAGAAACTTTCTTGTACTGCCCGGGTTTCAACTATACAGTCATCATCAGGTGTTTAGTTGAAACCCGGGAAGTTCAAGAAAGTTCTTTTATGTGGAAAAGCTAATTATTCTTTCCAAGTATGAAACGGTTCCACAAAGTGACGCCAGAGTCAATCCAGTTCAATACTAGGCAATTTACTCCCAGCTGCCTAATATAGTTATTGAGACCAGGATGCCCCGGCAGAAAGAAAATTTAGTCGTGCCGCCGGAAATTTGCAATTCACAAGGTATTTAGTTCTTGGTTAATGTATACCGTATAATAAAGAACCACAGAATTTAATGTCTTACAAACGAGCTCAAGTACTAGTCTTTTTCAGGAAAATTTAGATGGATATTAAGACTATAGTTATAATAACTTTAAGTAGAAGACAGATGAGGAATAAAAAAAAATGTGATTACTTCTCCTTGGCTGTATATCCATTAAGGTCTGTTTGCTCAAGGGAATAGAAAAAATAAAGATTTTAGCTATTTAAAACCATAGTAACTTGTTAAACTGGTTTTATGGTTTTTTTTTATTTCGATATGAAAGCAAGTAACTTTAAACCCAAGTTTATAACCACCCCCTTCTCTCTTAAAATTGCTTCATGTGAAGTTATATTTTATATATAATACCTAGTACTATTATTAATCAATCCTAGTTTCAACTAATAGTAGAAATATTATTTTTGAGGTTCTTTTGAGCATTAACTTCCCTTAATCCTTCCGTACCCAATCTTGTATACCCTTCCACCCGGTCTGAAGAGCATCTTGAGATTCTTGAGACAACAGAGCCATATTTTTTATTCATAAATATTCATCATGAATTTTTAGATTTCGGAATTTGTAATCAAAACGAAAAGCACATCTTGCACGTGGAACACACTTTTTTTCGCAGAATTTCTCAAAATATTTTCGCTTTTCTTCCACCTAGAAATCTGTCTTTGACAGGCTTCGTGTTCTCGCTCTCGTTTTATTCGTCCTCTATAGTCCAAAAAAAAGTCTTTCAGAGTCATTAAAGATCTCAGCCACCCACGGAAAGAAGATCTCCTCATTCTTCTGACCCTGTGGAGAATTGAAAAGGCTGCTCGTTTTAATTTCCCTTGTAATAATTAAATGGAATCTCACCGAAAATATTGTGTAATCGTTCGTTTTTGAAAAAAAAATATAGACATTTTTAATCATTCCTGAAGAACACGTATTTCATATGACGTGGAGATGGATCTACTGTGCAATGTTTCTCATTATCCTTCACGTGAACATTAAAACTGTAACTAATATCTTCAGAGAAGAGACATTAGGTGATCAAAGGCGTCCATCGGAAGGAGGCCGAGGGTTAATAAAAAAAAACGTTGTCCGTGTTGATTAATGTTAAAGTAAGCATCTTAGAGAGAGGAGGAAGGAATATTGGAAGGATAATTTGTCGTGTTTGGGCGTGGGAAAGAAATAACTAAGGACAGCTCGAATTTTGCTTGTGGGGGGATATCTTAGGGGCTTTTTGGGGTTAGAGAAAATAGGAAAAGGATCGGAGGACCGCAGAGCAAAGCATTTATGGAGAGGGAAAAGGGAGGGAAAGGAATGACTGCAAGAAAGAGGGAAAAATACGTATATACGTACATACATTGGCATTGTGCCATCGGCATACTGGTAACAATGAAGAGTGGGGAGAGTTAATAAAGAATTTTTCAAGAGGTATTCGAGAAATGTATTGGCATATTTACGTGAAAGCTTTCTTTTTTTCCTTAAGAATTCAGGAATATACAAAAGTGCTCCAAGGAATATCAAGGGCACTCCCATATTTTCGCGGATCCACAAAGAACTTGCTGAAACTACATCCCACTCGAGTTTCTTAGGTGGACTTTTTCCCCTTTCATTTCTTGTTTGCTTCTACTATCGATGGGAAATAAAAAAATATTTCTGTCGTATTCATTGATAAAAATAATAATGGCAAAGTCAGAATACCATGCTTCGAGGTTTTTCTCTCTTGAAGTCGCCTCCCTTTTCGTGGCTCAGGTCTGTTCTGATATCATAGTTGTGGCTCCAGACGAGTTCGTTGAGATATTTTTCTCATCTAGATATATAATAATCTGTTATAAACC
This sequence comes from Rhinocypha anisoptera, assembly GCA_011762765.2. Taxonomy (NCBI): domain Eukaryota; kingdom Metazoa; phylum Arthropoda; class Insecta; order Odonata; family Chlorocyphidae; genus Rhinocypha; species Rhinocypha anisoptera. The sequence continues at coordinate 5,966 of WURS02441906.1, forward strand.
TGTAATAGTCTACCTACATACACGAAACGAATCAGGTTATAATGTTGTAAATATTTTTTATTTAATTTTAAGGTTTCTCATAGTAAATTTAACTGAATGCAAAGTTCACTTTGGAGGCCGTCACTTGGTGGAATTCCATGATAGAGTGATGGTTTTTAATAACTATCATATTTTTGTAAAAGATAATAGTTATTAAATATAGTTCTTTTGTGGAAATATAATAGTTATTAAAAACCATCACTCCAACTGAATGCAGTTGGTGTGTAGTCGTGCATCATTTATTGACTTATGGGACCAAGGTCAGAGTTATTTTCAGTCACCTCTAAATTTTATAATAAGGGGAATTCTTCACGGAGAGTGATATAATTCCTAAATTTGGGATAAATCAGACGTATTTATTATATTAAATGGGAAAATTTTAAATTGAGTACAAATATTTAGTAAAGTAAGCGAAGTTATTGGTGAGTAGTTGAAAAAGGGCCACTATCGACTCGGAAAACTTGACGGGAACTCTCTTTATTTCACTAGTACTTAATTTGAAGCAGCATAGTCTAAAAAAGGCGTTCTTGAGATTAGTATTTATAAGTAGTGTTTATTACCTCATATCAACTTAGGTATTTTTAGCCCGTCAAGCCAAAGTTATTTGAGTTTTTTATAACGTGGAAGTTTTCCAATAACATACTGCAAGCCTCGAATGGAGGTATTTAGATTTTTTAGAATGAAGTAAATTCTGAGAGAGAGAAAAATGCAAAAAGAATTTATTTAATATTTAAATAACTTACCAGCCATAAAATCATTTTGTTTTAAATTAAGCATTAAGAAAACGTCGCAGTGGCAAAAGCTATTCCAAAACAAGAAAGTGGACCTTTTTGCCCATTACAATTTTATTTAATTAAGCTCTTAGCATTCAATATTATATAAAATACGCGATGAAATCAAAATCAACGGCTACATTAGACACTCCCTAACTGGCTCTTGTCAGGACATAGAACATCAAGATAGATGAAGGCTTGGCATGTATTTTTAAAAGCCAAGAATAATTAGTTTAAGTAAGTTCTAGTAACCCCATAATGTAATGTAAGTATCACTATGACTTTATAATTGAATATTGAGTTAATTTTATGCTAAACAAACATGAACTTAATAATATAAGTTGTATAAAGAATGTAATTCTTTAAACTTGCCTTCAAGGACTCTGTTATTATACCCTTATCATTTACTTGATTTCATTGTCAAACGAAAAATAAGCTAAGTATCAAAAGATATCAAAAGAAGTATTTATTTCAATAGATTGCCTGAATTGATTCATAATCCCACCCGAAGAATTTTTTTTCGTATGTTTTACATTTATATTTATGCCGTACATGAAGCAACCTTTATTCACTGATTAGGTACAGCCTCTGCGATAGTCTTATAAATACGACAATTTAACACAGATTGGTTAAATGATGGGGATTCATACACCATTACAATTTCCAGATCAAACTATATCGCTTGGTGGGGTACTTATTATTTCATAAAACATCCCACCAATGAATTGGTTTCGTCAGTTGTCGTGTCCATATATCATAGGCCGTCGCTATGATTTTCCAATGTCATGAAAGTCATTAATTTTTTCGAGGTCATTGTCGTCTGATTACGGTTTCAGGTTTCCAAAAAAATGGATTATTGGCGATATAACTGCAGTGATACATTTTCTTTTTAAAATATATCTTAGAAATGGGGTTGAATTTGTGAGAAAATTATATGGATCTCATAATAATATTCCTCGTTCAGGTACTAGTATCACGTAATTTCAGCCAATGTGTCTGTAATGAGAAATAACGCGTGGTGTTATGTCGCGGTGACTTTAATCAGAAGACAAATTGACGTCGGTTAATGACATGCTTTAGTGGGACGAATAATTAGGGTCTTAAGTGGAATCATAGATCATGCCTTTATTTATCGACAACAAATAGCAATTTCATTAGTAATCCCTCCACATACACAGTTCGTCGGAGGTCGCAATTTTTTTCCTATCCCTTCCTCGTTCATAAAGCTGAAGTAACGATGCGAATTGACACTTTCTGCATGTTATTAGATCCCAAACGTGTCACAAGTGTGAAGTAAGGATTAACGCCTAAAATTACAAACCATGATGAATTTTTTTAAGTCACACGATTTCCGTAACCAATGTGAAAGAGTCTAAACTCTTTTAAATGCCCGTAATAAAACAAACAAAAGTAAATTGAACTATTTACGTCGCTACAGTGATTAAGCATTAAGATATAAACAATTAAATAGTAAACTCTACCTACTCCTTCTCCCATTATATGTAGTTGATGCTGTATAACATTCAACTAAATGTTCGAAATAGTATCACTACTGCGTCACCCACGATCTTTGCATAGTGTTATGAAAGGAATAACATTAGAGTAGATTTATTCCGGCTATAAAATTCTCCTGGGTGTTCAGAGGATGGTTATTTCTCTTTCCATTACATGGAGGGAACGAAATTTTTAAAAAGTTCTTGCCCTAGAGCAAAATTAAAAATTAGATTAAAACAGATTAAAACAATTTTAATCACTTCACTCTTTCAATGAAATAATATCATCATGTGGATACCAGCATAGTAACAAACGAATTTTTAAATCGGATTTTGTCAAATTATAACTAATTAAGTGGGTAGTAAAAGGCAATTCAGTTTTATGCAGCTTGCTAGTTGCAACATACTCCATGTCACAATCACAAAACACCCTGCATGAAATATATATATATATAATTCACTGAAATATTTGCAATGAGCCATTGAATGAGTAACTGTCGGAGCAAATATACCGATCATTACTAGGTGCATTAAAGTTGTAAGGCCCCCAATTTTTTTCTCCGGACTGGAAACAGATAGAAACATGCGGTTTGTTTTAACCGGTTTGTCTTACCGCGGCCATAGACTCATGGCGTCGACGTTACGAAAAATGTCTACGGCTGCAGGGAGATTAAATCGAGAAGTAACAGAAGTTTCATTGTTTTTTAAGGTGATTAATTTGTTAGAAAAAAATCGGAAGTCTTATAACTTGAATGCACCTCGTATATTTTGTCATAAATTCTCTCTCTTTTGTGACGCTAATAATGTTTAGTTGCTTCATTTTACGCATCATGGTTGGATTGAGAAATTGCCTAACTCAACTCATTATAATTTAAACATTGCTTCAGTCTCCGAATGTTATTTTCACTTTTGCACTGAATTCTGGTAAAATTTAAAAAAATAAAGTTGAACAAAGCAATCTGTGTCATCGTTATGCGTAGGAAGTCGAAGATAAAAAATGTAATCACTTTTTAGCACTTGTATACCTGGATATAGCATCCGTGAAAATAATGTTTCCGCTTTTGGTTTCGGTTGCGTGCCCTATATGTCTACCGTAACTATTCATTTTGAATAAGGGAAACTACTAACGATTGGGTATTTTATTTCCACAGAATAAAATATTTATTTGACTCGAGTTACGGTGTACTACACCATCTTCGGAGACCAAGTTGGTTCGCTTGGTTTCTGAAGATGGTGTAGTACACTGAAACTCGAGTCAAATAAATATTTTATTCCGTGGATAGTCGTTTCTTTTTTTTTTCAAAATGTAATATCTCATTATTCCACAAAATCACGCATGATTCTTCTTTCGTCTACCGTACCTTTTTTAACACACAAAATTCTCCCATTTTTCGAATAAAATTTTATTTCATATCATTCGAATCAGTATTTTTTTCACTTTAATAAACGTTCGTGTTTTATGATCTACACCGTCAACATCGGAGGTGATCCTCGATCCCTCTTGATATTGACGCAAAGTCAAAAAATCAACAATAATTGCCAACCCCTCATTCGCACTTCACTGCTTAATGAAACGTGGCGACCCTTGTGATAACAATAGCGAAGTTAAAAATCCAAGAGTGACCGCTTATTGCACGATGGGGACGTGTACTCGGAAGGTATTTGTCCCAGGTGACGTGTGGAGAGCGGTCATTTATTTTTTCGTTAGAAAAATACGAACGTTTTCGGTAAAGTCTCTTTATTTTCGGTTATTCTTCCCGTACGCCTTTGTTTACCTGTGTTTCTTGTTATGTTACACCCATCGTTTTTGCAAGTGTTAACTTGAATGAACGTATCGAGTTCAATGTTTTCCTTCACTATCTGTTGTGTGGGTATAGTTTAAGTTTAATAGCGAGTCAGCAAGTGAATATGAATAATTTTCACGTGATCGAAATTTGCATTGCATGTGATCGTGTAAATTGTGTCGCTTATTTTATTAACGGAAGAGTTTTTCCATGTATCGCTTAGAAGGGTTTTCCCAAAGGTATCCGCTTCATTCTATTGTGTGTCGGAACTTTTGGTCATTGTTTTCTATTCCGGCTTTAGACTCGAACTTTTATACTTGAAAATGTTATCGACTCGTAAAAAAGAAATGTGAAATAGAGACGTGATTAAGTGTCCACATGTCCACCAAATTCTTGCGTGTATAATCACAATTATTGAACACACGCTTTACAGTATAACTACCACTTGATTCGGCGATAACTATTTTCACCCGTTTGCCTGGTCATTCCAAATTAAAACAGGGAATATATGCCTGCTGATATCCGTAATTTCTGGATTGACTTGGTTTTATCAGCTGTTGTTATTTGTAGATTAAGAAATACAGAGCCATAAATTTTCCCTAGCCGTTACCTAGCCATTGTACTCGACGTTGAAAAGCACGCGGAATAAGTCGAAAGGAACGGATTCAATGTGACCCTTTCATGAAATTTAACTTCGCATGTGAAATAAATGGCACAGCATGTTAGTTGCCAGAGCGAGAGAATATTATCTTGTACATCTAACGTCGTCGGCATAATGGATAGCGTCCATGAAATCACCTGTGGTTTAGCTACCGATGTTTTCTGAATTGTAGTTGGAATATTTATGTTGCGGTACATGGTACACAGAAACTACGGAGAGTTAATTACCAAAGAGAAGACCATTCTGAACCAATTCCCGGATTCGATCAAGGTTTTTTTTAGATTTCACATTACATTCCCGTGCGCTTGTATCTATTTGATTTTGCGTACGACAGATAACAGTAATCATTCGTTCTAAAGTCTGTGCTGACGCTTAAAACTTGTATTTCGTCCAATAGCAAGAACAACTCTCTGTATTTTAGCAGTTATATATAGATTTCTGTTTAATTCTTACCAGTTATAGTTCGCTTTACTGTTTTTTAGATTTTTCATTTTTACTCACAAATTTTACCTCCTCATTTTGAATTTCGTCTCCTCTCATTGCCCCACTTAATGCTTGCCAACAGAAAAAATTCTATTTTCCATTCCTATTCCCCTTCCCAAAAGTTCAGGAATTGACTTACTCTTAGGAGGGTGAGTCAGAAATTATCCAATAAAATAAGAGTTCAACATTTATATCGTTTTTCTACATCGTCACCTCCCTTGTCAATGCTTTTGGTCCGGCGGTCCACAAGCTTGTATATTCCTTCCTAGAAGTTTCCCTGTATTCCTCTCCTCTAGAAAAAATTGAATAGGATTGAAGATATTTGGATTAAAAGGTGAGACAGTTGGATTAGGCAGGGTATGAGGTTGTTCTTTTGCGTCATTTCGCCAATGAAAGCTCTCAATAATTGGCAACTGCGATCCATAATTCTATTTAATAAAATTGTGAAGAGTTTGTGTAACATTCGAGGAGAATATGGTCGACTTTGGATCAGATGCACGCAATATTATGGAAGGTGGATCGCATTCAATGGCACCAACGATTGTGTAAATCGATCGGAATAAAAGGGAGAAGATAAATTCTTAAATAAAATGGAAGGTTGAAGTTGTATGGAAAGGAGTGTCTTTGTTCGTTAAAGATATTGAGACTTTGGTTTAAGAAAGTGAGAAATGGATAAATGGAACGAAATTTACAAAAAAAATTCTGCAGTTATACTAAAAATTGTACGAAATGAGTTAATCATCCAGAAGGGAATAAATCAGAATTAATTAGTAAAAGATGCCAAGCTAACAAACAGTCTGTGCCTTAAAGAACACTGATGAATAAGTATAATAATGACGATAAAATTTTTAGGATACGCAGAAAAACTTCTTCTCTCGAGTTACCAGAGTATTGTTGCGTGTCTAAATTGATAAATTAAAAATAATGAAGGGACAATTTTAAAAATTGTCATTAAATTACATTACCTTTAAGGGTACTAAAACTCATTTTGTCACTGTACTTGTTGGTGTGAAAGCTTGCTTGTTGAAGATCAGGTAACTTCTACTGAAATAGTTTCCTGTTTAGAGGTAACTTCACTCATTTGAATAAGTACGTGAAGGTTTTTAAAAATTTTCGAGCCATTTGCCAGAACCATAATCTCACATGAGTCATTAAAATTACATTGTGAAGAGAGTAAAATGTTTGATTACGTATAATAGAGGATGTTAAATACCATTTTTGATAGAAAGGAAAAATGGTGGGAAGTCGTCATTTTAGTGACCAATGTCATTAAAGTGTGTGATGTAACGTTATCTTGTAATACAGCGCTTTGCGAATCCAGGAAGTTATGATTTTAAATCACTTTCCACGCTTCCGGCACGAGATCGAAAGAGGTTTAATCTTCGGAATTTCAACAAATCCCTTTCGTGGATTTTAAATTAAGCCTTTTTAATTTGATCAGAATTTAGAGTTCATCCTTCTGATGCTGTATTTTTAGATTTTGTTTATAATGGAATATTATTTATAGTTTTCATTAGGTGACCTTACACAGTGTGACATTTTACATTGATCGAAATTCAAGAAAGATTTTTGCAAGGAAAAGGTGCTGACCACATAATGGGAGCTGATTTAATTTGATATATTTAAATATATGGCAATTTTTACGTAAATTTTGTTACATTTAAAAATTGGGTGTATTTTGCATATTTTCTCTTATTATGATGACTAAATTTCCAAAGGGTAGTAATTAAAGTTTATGTCATTTTATTTATTCATGGACGTATTGGTGCTTTTCTATACCTAATTATGTATTTATCAAGCTTCATATGCATTCCTTCTAGCCTCAGTCACTATGTAGTTTCTAATATTTTCCTCCTTCATCTCACCTATCCAAAATACGTTTTACTTCAGAAAATGCTGTAGTATGTGCGTATCATTGAACTCTATAACTATACTGTAGTATCTTTGTTCTCGGTATGTTAGGATAGGAAGGTGGATGACAGAGGAGCAGTACTCCGCCAAATCCATTTTCTTGAGTGAAGGGAATGATAAGGATCTTAGCGAGAATGTCATAAGGAAATGGTCATTACCGATTTAGTGGCGAAGAAGACATGGTAATCCCCTTGATAATATGGTCTTGGATCAACGAAAATGGTGAAAACATGCTCGTATCATTTCCTGATCTTTTGATTTTTTATGGTCTTAAGATAAGAATTAATTCTTCCTTCACATAATTATAAAAATTAAAAAATGAAATGGATTAATTCAATGGATTCATGGTTTTTGTGGAAATTAAATTTGTATTCGCTGAAATCTGTCGCGTATAATTTAACCATTTTCTACAAAGTATATTCAGGATATAATTAATTTTCTTCTCAATAAAGATCATTTTGGCAAAATCACAAAATAAATGTTTATTCTCTTTTTATTTTGTGCGTTGTTTTGAGAAATTTTTGTATCGTAAAATGTTTATGTTCAGCATTAGCTATATTTATTTTCGCCATATTTATGTTTTATGGATACCACTTGAAAGTATAGCATCCGGGTAGAGATCATGAACCACCGATTTCTTATCAACCACAGTTTTCCATTATTGATTCTAATTGAATTAAATTATCCCATTCCTCATATCGAGTCTTTTCTTTTTCAAGTCAGCATCTCTGAAAGTTGCCAGTATTTACCAGTTTGCATTTCCTTGATATTTCATGCAAATTTTGATTAAAAATTTTCGGCTCCTTCCGGATAGCGCGTACTTCCTCGAATCTGCGAATTTTGCTGTCAATTTAAAAAAAAAGATGCATACAATTTTTATTTTTCGGTCAGATTAACAGTAACAGATGTGCGGTGACGGGCTGTAATTAGAATCTGCTTTCGTCGGGATATTTTTTTGCGACAATAGTCCTCGAGGAAGCGACCTGCAGTGCACATGCAGTAGATGTACGGGGATGCCTTCATCCGCCTGTGGAAAATGAGATAAGGGGTTCTCATTTTGCCCAGGTCGCACCGCGCTCCCTTTTGCATTTCATGCGTGTATTCATGAGTTCATTGACCGCCAGATCTGCCCCGTCTATGCTCCGAACGAAGATTTCCTCCGTCGTATTCTCCGCTATTCCGGCTCATTCCTTCTCCCAGTCTCGACATTTTTCTCGGGCTCTCCGACTCATTCCATGGAATCGTTTTATTCCCTCCATCGCTTCTACCTTCATTTTTAAATGCCAAGAGTGTACAACAACGCCAATTTCACCCCCGTTTTATATTGCTAAATTTGTGACTGGGTGCAAATTTGAGTGACGTTATTTAATATTTAAAAAAATGCAATTTCATCGTTTAGAACGTCGTTTAATGTTAATACTTATACTTGCATGATCTTTTAAAAATGTTCCTAATTTTTTGTAACGGGTGCTAATTTTTTTCTGTGTCAAATTGCAAAGAACAGGGAGAAAATAAAATATCTTTGTCATGATCATTGCGTAATCTCCAGAAAATTCCTTCAGATTATTATTGATTTCGAATAGTAAGAATTTAAGGTTTTACCCCATATTAGTCATTCGTTGGCTCGCACTCGGAAAGAACGAAAATTTTCAGTCACCTCTCTACTCTACTCTAGTCTAGTTTAGGCACCGACATACTACGGCAGATTAGATCACGTACATAAAATCAGAGAGTTAGGATGCCGAACAGATAGATATAAA
>WURS02441917.1:0-14868 GCA_011762765.2 Rhinocypha anisoptera
TGGTGCTCGGGGGGCTGTGGCTCCGGGGGTGGGCTTCCGCTGGTGTTCGGCGGGGGGGGGGGGGGGGGGGGGGGGGGGGGGGGTTGGTGGGGGGGGGGGCCTGCTCTCCCCTTTCCCTCCTCCTCCGTCTCTCGGTTCAGTGGTTCGCGGCGAGGGATTTCTTGCTTCGATCGGGTTGCGGTCAGCACTCGGCGATAAGAAAAGGGGTTCCCTGCTCCGAGTCGGACCCTTGCTGCTCCCATCCGGATCGCACATTTGTATATACCATGCATCACGCCATTCACGTGGATTCGTGATAACACAACATCTCGTTCGCACGTGTCCGCAGGCGGAATGTTCTGCCTGGCGTACGACACCTGGAATTCTCGCGTCACGCTTAATGTTCCACTTCAGCGATAAAGCCTGTCTGCTGATTCGTAGGATAGGTGGAAAGCGCGAAGTTTTTCTATTCGTTGACGTCCAATTCCTTTTCCGATTGACTGATTAGGTTGATGGTAAAACTTCTATGAAATACAGCGCGCTATTCGAGGGAAATTCTGTCGGGGAAATTTATGCGGTAAGAAGGAAAACGTTCGTCGGCGGATCTGGATGTCAAAAAAAAATAGTGGTACTTTAAATAGTGGCGGATGTAAAAAAACACCGTAAATTTTTCTTCGATGCAGAATTATCAAGCACAACCGCCAGTTAATACAATTATTATGTCAACGAGCATATGGAGTCAGATATATATATATATATCTTTTACTCTAAATTCTTAATTCTCTCCTGGAAAAAAAGCTGCAGCCGAGTAACTATGTACAATTAAAACTTGAACGTGAATCTCTGGTCCAACTACTTAGTGATCTAATAAAACAAGAAGCACTATTGTTATCGGTCGGATATATGGGGTCGTATACATTTCGTGTCTTCATCACATGCATGAATATTTTCATCCCTCATTCCTACAGCGGAGTCGTTTCACCTTCAACATATTTTCAATACCGAAACGATATTATTGGAGTACAGCACATTTTCAAAATCAGTGACTTTTATATTACGCACTATTTAAAAAAGTATGATGTTTAATTTTAGATTTTTCTATTTGTTTTTAGAAAATGGTGTTATGGTAACTGTAGATCTAAAAACAAAAGCAATGCTTTCTTTGAAAATATTTTTTCGGAAAATTTTGAACGCAAGTACAATCGACTGAATACTACTTTACAATAGATATTTAAATGTAGGAATTCACGAATTGGTAAACTTTGAACGAATTAGTAAACTTTGACGTGAAATACGATTAAAGGGTGTGTCCTCTTGTGAGTCCTTTGCAATGTAAATAGTTTAAATGTCGTCTGTACTCGGAGGATTGCCTATGTAAATACACACAAACGCGAAATGACCAAATGCACATATACCAATATACCATATACCAAAACTCCATTTGCCAAATGCTCACATATACCAAATGCACATATACCAAAACCGCATTGGTTCACAATGTCATATAAAATTTACCTTCTTTAAATTTAGCGTTTAATGTTTTTCTAAAGTAAAATTTCAATATTTAATTCTACTTTTTATTCCAGACTAGTAACTAAAGTGATATTTCTGAACTTTATTACATTACATTCTTACTATTTCCTGTTGAATCTTTATTGGAAGAAATTTTACTATTGTAATATAGTTACATTTTATTCTGGTAGTTATATTTTATTCTACCTGAAGTGATTCCCTGATTCAGCACCAAGTGAACTTTATGGAAATAGTAATGTCACCTCCATAGTGAATTGAAATAACCTCGAAAATGAGGCATAAACCCAGATAGAGAACCAGTTAAGTTCAGTAGTGGTATAGTGATTTTATGTCGGTAATTCATAGAGTCTGATGCTCCATTTCCGGTCTATGTAATGGTTTTTCAGATTTATATAGAATACATCTGGTATATGCACATACACAAGCATTTCTGGAATATAGCCGGATGAAAATCAGTAACACTGAATTCAAGATGAATTTGGTCGTGTTTATAGAAGTACGTATTAATAAAATTAACTGCAACAATGTCATAGACATAAGAAAACAAAGACAAAAGAACCATAAGAAAATTAGCATTGACATAAGAAGATCTTTATTTTCTCGTTTTATTGTAGAAATAAAAGCTATTCTATTCAACATCAAATCGGACAGGAAAATTAACTGTCGCCCTTAACCCGACATTTGAATTTTACGGGTATCTGTCCGATTAATAAATGATAGGTGAAATAACAACTGTTTTTTTCTGTGGTTTTACAGGTAAAATTAAACTTAAATTCTTTTTGCGTGGGCTTTAATGTTTCAATCTACTGATATTTCGGTCTAAACGCCTCACGGTTTAATAATTTATTTCATTTTTTACATACAAATATTCAAGGAGCAGTGGCCTTATTAAAATATTTCAAGGGTCGTGGGTTTGAGCACACCTTAAGTCATAGGTGAACCAGTCACATGATCATATACACGATAGTCGAGAAGTTCTGGGTAGTTTACTTAAGCCGTTGGGCTGCTTGATAAACCAATAGCCTAGAGTCAATCACCACACACCGCTGCATATTGGAGGCGGAAGCGTATGTCCACTTTGAAGAGTGGAACATACCCTGCAGCCTGACTCTCCGGTAATTGCGATTGGTTGGCTCAGTTACCGGAAACATGACCTGTGTGCGATTATCCATGGGAAAGAGCGTTTACCAATTACTTAAATCACTGGAAAACATCAACAACGTACTAACTTAAGTTTTCACTCTTTTATTGTATTCCCTGTCATCAATCGCAATGACTGCCAATGGGATTCGTAAGGGGTTTTCCAACAAGTATGCAAAGAAATTTCCGGAGCATACTATGCATTGTAACGTCAAGCCTATTGCTGACCTATTTTTGTGGTGTTGTGTACTGGCCATTTGTTTCATTATTGTTGATGCGGAGTAGAATTTTGGATGATTTATTGTTGGAAAGTTTTTGTTTGGTGTTTGTTTAAGGGAAAGAGCTGGGATTGTTGTGAAGAAATAGTGGGAAGAAATAGTTTTTTTTTGGATTACTCCCGAGGAGGAGAATGGTACAAATAATTCTTACGTTACAGCATTGATTTTTCAGTTATATATTTACAGATGTAATAGTTTACAACTTAAGTCCACATGTAGTTACGACCATAGGTGAAATCCTATCATGTACGTTTTACACATAATTATTTTGGTTGTATGGAGAGGAGTGGCCGTGTTAGTTCAGTGGGTAGAGCGCTAAAGGAACGTCTCCAAACACCTTCGGCAAAAATTCCCAATATGAGTGATTTTCTGGGTACCAGAAATCACAGGCAGCACAGGAGAAATGACTGGCCCCTCTACCATGATGTGCAAATTTTCACACGCCGTTTCCCTTAGTATTAGGGTAGCTCTCTCTTCCCTCACCTATCAAACCGACCTTCGGGTTGAGGATCGTGATTCTTAACATAGAGAGGCCTGTCGTGTGAAATAATGGCACCTTAATCACGCGCCTTCGCGAAACTTCTCACATTCTTGCCAGAGAACTTATAAGGTTAACCAACGTGTCCACGTTAGTTACATACCCAGACAGAGTCTAAAACGTTTTTAATAATTTAATGATTGCTTTAAATTTCAATTTACCTGCGAAATATGAACAAGGAAAGACACTGCAATTTCTGCTACTGTGGAATCACTGTGTCACTTTACTTTTACAGGTGGAAGTTCACCACCGCGATGGAGGAATTCGAGCCAAGCCAAGGCTAATTCTTTTTCCCACGATATTAAAAAAATAAAATCATTGACATTTGACCTGTAACCCAATACGTTGACTTTAAATTGATGGTAAATTCTCTGCCATTTGCTTTTGTCACGAGAAATAAATAGTTTTGATTAAATATGCAAATGTCAGCTGCTGGAAGCCCATTTTCTCCCCTTTATTTAAATTAATAATTTAGTTTATAAAATTGATGTAGTAAAAATGTAACAATGTTGTCCCATACTACCTAACTTGTTGGTGAAAAACTATAGAATAAAATATTTTGAAATTAACATAATTATTACCCGTAAAAATAAACAAATAACCTTACAAATAAAGGTGTTTTTTTGTATATCGAGGGATTTGGCCAATTACCAATACCAATTCACTCTATAGCCAACATTTCGATTTAATTATAAACCATCCTCAGAGCCATAGAAGGATGGGGCGGAAACATAAAACAAACACATAAAACGTTAAGCAACACCAGTTACATGAATAAGCTACCACAATATACACAAACACAATCTACAAATATGTTTGTGAATGTTATTGTAGCTCAATCATGGAACTGGTATTGCTTTACGTTTTATGTTGTTTTACGTATGTTTCTACCCCCACCCTTCTATAGCCCTGATTATGATTGATGTTATTAAATCGAAACGTCGGAAATGGAGTGAATTGGAGTTTTTAATTGGCCAAATCCCTCGATGTACAAAAAATCACCTATATATTTCTATGGTCGAGAAGAAACATATACGAAATTTACAAATAAATATACATATATTTATATATGTAAGAAGGCTTTCTTCCACCGAAAATTCACGGGGACATATTAATCGCAATCTGAAAGGAGAAAGAGTCCAAAAAATAACCTGGTACATATTTCCACACGGGGTGCAATGAACCCACGAACATTAAGGTAACGAGTTGGGAAAATTATTTAATAATACGACTCACTTCAACTATAACAACTAAGGACAATGACATGGAGAAGCGTAAAAGGCGAACTCTTGTCACATTCATACTTTTCCCGTCGGTATTCGTGGGAGTGGGGCTTTTCGCTATTTTGACGGCGGAGAGCAGCCCACGAGTGTCATTTTGAGGTCAAGTGGGGAAGAGGAGCGGAGACTCATTTCCCGCGGGCGATTCTCCCCGCGAAGGAACGCCGTAAAATAACGAATAACCGCGGAAGAAATGTGTGCTGTCACTACGCGTGTTTTTCCCGCGTTTTATGCCACTCTAAGCCGCGGGGTAAAATGATAAGCCGCCGGGACATTGTCGTTGTCTCGAGCACGTGGTTAAGTCGTCGACCTCGTATGCGAAGACCCCTTACCCAGATGAATGAGTTGAGGGTTAAGAACGCACTTGAGGCATGAAAGTCTCTGAAGGAGTGAACCCGTAAGGGTGAGGTCGTGGAATTCGTCATATTCTCTCCCCGGGACCCATTTAACAATTCATCTTAACTTCATGTAAATTTAATTCGGGATTTGTTCGCCTATGAAATATTCATTCGATTCAAGAAACGAGAGTTGGAATGGAGAAAATTGGCTACAGAACTATATACTGAGGCTGTTTCACTAAACCATGGTAGAGTCAAATCTTACACTAGACCACCAAATGAATTTCCCTAACCCATAAATAAGTTCAATGTTGACGATTTCACCATGAGTAGGGATGATTGAACACCTCGTGGCTGTGAATGAAACTCATCTAGATCTGTCTACATCTAAATCCTTTGGTGGGATAGTATAAACTCTCAATAGCATTCTATTTTCTGAGAAAATTTCCATCGAGGCAGTGTATCGTTCACGTCGATCAACTCAGTCGTGTCAATTTCTTTTAATTCGGTGCAGTTCACCCAGAGTAGGCTACTCCTCTTTGGAGCACGCCGCGTTCCTCATTCGTCATCGTGGAATCCGGTAGCCTATTGGCGCCCGAGGGCGAATAGATATTCGAAAGAGCATAAATGTATCAGATATGAATGTGGAGAGCAACATATAGATGGTCTCTGTGAAGTAAGAACGTGTCGTTTCAGTTTCTTTCTAGTAAATTAGCAAGAAAAATGTTCAAATTAGAAGTGCTTAGTTAATTAGTTAATATTAAGTGTTATGTACTGAATCGGGTGTTTCTTTTTCTAAAATTATCGATGCTTGAACAGTTTTTATCTCATTCACACCAAAGCATTGCACGTTATGGCTATGACATCAGATCGAAAAAAATGCTACATTAATTTTATGAGCAAATATCCACTCCGATTTGATTTATTACCAAAGCAAAAACCGTTAGCAAGATTTATAAAAGTGTACGCGGAAGAGTCCCTTGTACCCACTCAAATCTGGAGTGCTACCAAGGTATATTACAGTGAGAAAGGTATTTGGAATAGGTCACTTTTGAAATAGAAACTTTAAAATATTTCCAGTGAAAATGAGGCTATAAGCGAAAGGATTTATTGTATTTAGTGTCGTTTAGTAGTGTTTATTTTATTGTTTAGTCATTCAGTACTATGTCCTCTGGTACAGGTACTTGCAGAAAGGGAATACTACCGTTTGAGATAACATTTGAACTTTTCCCTTATTTTATTTCCTTTTTTTCTTTGACTTCTGCTCTTATGAAACAAAATTAATCTTATTGGTTAACATCTGACGAAAAAACGAATCTCAGTATAGGTAAGCGTACTTTTTCTCCCATAATTATGAGAATAGATTGGAAGTATTGCAATTAAGTTATTGCACAGCGTTAAAGTAAAACTTTATCTCCTTAATGCAAATTCAATGTATTTAACTTCGACATTATATTTATAAAAACCTACACGTTTATGAAATTATTTCTTCTCAAAAATAATTATGTGGATGACATTTCCAGATTTTCCGAGGCTCCACGTTTACTTTATTCCCATCAAAACAGATTTTCAATCACTTATTTCATTTGAGGAATTGTTTTGTGTGATAGAACTGGATGCAGACGAATAACAATGATTAGAATCATAATTTTTATATAGAAATAATAATACTTTTTCATACTTTGGACTCTATTCGGTAATTCGGTATTTTGACAAACTGCCTATATTTAAACAGTAATAAATATAAAGATATTCCCAGATTTGGATAGTGTATAGCAGCGTAATAGTTACTACGAGAATTTCAGCCTTTGTTTGTTACTTGAAGGCCTTATCGTCCTCACCTGCATTAGCAAGTCTACCCAAATTGCAGTATTGAACTTAAACGAATGAAATTGTTTTTACAGGCGAGATGGATACTGCTTTTTAAATTCATATTTCCAAAGGTTGGCTATTTCGTTATGTGAGTTATATAATTTTTATTCGGAAAAGTGTATAAAAGAAACTTATTTAGCCATGGTCATAGGTTTTATGCAACAAAAATTACTTCACGCTAAAACAACTGCAAAGTTGTTTTGTAAAGTGTTTTTAAAGATTATTTTGGCTAGAAAAATCTAAGTCAAATTTTAAAACTATAAGCGCCTTATTTTTCCCATTCAAGAGATTATAGGCCTTATCCACATATTTTAAGCTTGACTGACATTCAACTTCAAGAACAACGTCAATAAACGCTAGGAGAAAAATTAATTCTTTAAGGTCATGTCTCCCAAGCCTTTGTTCCTTGTTTCCGGAATAAAATAAATTACGAAAATGTTATTGTGTTAAAATATTTCATAAATAATGTGTCAGACAAGTCTTCAAAGTGTATTTTATTAATCTTTAGCTTGTCTGAAAACCATTTCAGTTACTGTGCTTGTACAGAACTTGCTGATTTGCACTTATTAAATTTTAGCTTGTTTTAAATAAAGGCATGAAACTGGCGACATTTCACCCACTTTCCAAAAGTTACATTATGCATAGTCATTTAATGGCTATTCCAAAGTTCCAGTAATAATTGTACAATAGAAAAGTATACGACAAAGGGGAAATTTATTCACATGTTTTGTAAGAGTTCATAGTTTCGTGCAAATGTATGACAGCGACACGCTATTTTCTACAGAGGCCATCACAGAAAAGTATAATAAGGTCCTCATTGAAATGGCCAGCAATTATGTTTTGCCATAAAATTTGAGTCATTTGAGTTATCGTTCGCTGTTATCCGGAATATAACACCAAGTTTATAGGTACTTGGTAATTAAGGCCGAATATTGCAATACCAATTACTGTATCCCTCATAAAACTAGAGATCAATTTCAGATATTGTCGATGATCTGGGATTTTCACATCGACACTTATCCGTAAGCGAATCCGTAAAATGAAAATAAAATTTAGAAAATCGATCGGAAAACACAGATTGCACGGATAATAGGCACCGTTTTCGTGCATTGATATGTCACGTACTTATATTAAAAATAGTGTCCCCTGGTTTGATACTTTTTTTTGGGATGTAATCGGTTGGAATTCAAATATTTGTTGCATAAATTTCTTGTCCAATCAGGTTCAGAATATAAAATGAGATTGAAGTATTAATTTACGTATTTTTGGGGTATATAATTTTGCTATCTTCCGGATTTCAAAGTGAAAGTAAATTGACATAAGTCGACGAAGTCTGTCTCAGTTCAGATGAATGATAGGCAGACGTCTCACGCAAGTATTAGGCGCATGGAATGGCAAGTAAATACATGGTTCGGTCGTCCTTCCCGTTGGGTAATGCATAGCTGTCGACAGCCTATTTAGTATTCTCATGTATATTCGTATTCGGAAAGAATGGACCAATTTTATATTAAATCTAGGACACTATCTTACAAGAAAAAGCGCTTTCTATTCACTTTAATTCCTCCTCGAAATTTAACTTCCGTAAGCCACCATTATTTATGAATACCATCGTTTATTGTAAAAACTTTTTCTTGGTGTTTGGGAAAAATTAAAATAGTTACAATAGTCTAAATGATCTTATTTTTTATCCTGAATCTCATTACTCCCTCGTTAGCGGGTTATTATCTTGCATGTTGGAATATCTGATAAACATTAAGTTGAGAAACATGTATCATTTTATGTCTCTCCTGTAGACTACGAACAAATTTTATAAACTACATTGGCATGTAAAAATAATGTTGTAACGTCAGAATTATTTTTACCATTCTCCTCTTCATGAGTAAACAAAAAAAACGCCGCACATTTCCAAATTTACGTCTTTATTCTCTCGTTTCTCACCTCACACCCTCACCTCGCACTCAACAATCCCCGCTCTTCCCCTTACACAAACACCAATCAAAAAATATCCAACAATCAGCCGTCCAAAATTCTACTCCACATCAACAACAATGAAACAAATGACCAGTACACAAATTCACAACAATAGTCCAGCTATAGGCTAGACGTTACAATGGCTATGTGTTTTTGGTATGAAGAAGGAATTTTAGGAGATTAGTTGTTACCAATAGAAGGATTTAAAATATTGATATTAACCAGAATATTACTATTTAGATCAGCGACTGAGATTTACAACCGAATAATAATAATAGAAATTTCAATTTTTTAAACCAGTCATTGTATAGCACTAAGACGTTGTTTGGTATACATATATAAAACCTCATACTTTGTTGAATTTATTTGAGGGTTCTTTTAGTGTCAAACGGAGGAAGTCAAAAGACTAGGTACGTTTCTTATGATAAGGAAAAATGTTGTCAAAATATTGTTTTCTCCTGCGTCTCTTCTCCAAATTTTTTCCTTTAGAAAGAACTTTAAATCGTTTACTACAATCACAGAAAGCAAACAAAGGACATGTTTGATGTCGTAGTCTCATCTTAATTCCAATTACTTGCAAATAATGGATAATTTTTTCTCTTGCATTAAGTAAAAAGTGAAAGTGCGAGTTTCCATGGTTTTATTTTCCTAAATGTTGTTTTACGCATATGTGATTTTTCATAAATGAAACCGAATTCGACAGCTCATCCGTATCGTGACGACAAATTAAAACGTTGTAATTACTCGAAAAAAAAAGATCACACACGGCTAAGTTTTAATATATTTGGTGTAACGTTGTCCCGCTTGTATGCAAAACCCTAATATATGACCGTTGGCGATAGTTTTCGCCCAAAAATTAAAGCGTTGTGAACAAAAGGGACAAATATTCAGACAAGTTGAGGTAGCAGGGTTGATTAGTGAAGAGCCAACTTTTAGAATTCTTTTTAAAGTAACCGAAAAAACGTTTTTAAAAAAACACCACTCTGAATTGTCTAAGGTTTTGCCAGCGTATGGTACTGGTGAATTCTTCAATGACTTTCCTCCGGATCAGATATTCTGCTACCGACTTTTCAACGGCAACTGTTGTTCAACACCCTGAACATGATGGCGGAGTTTTTCGTTGAAACTTTTGCATCAGAATACCTGACCCCGTGGAAAGTCCTTGAAGAATTCACCAACACCACTCTGGATGCTCGAGGGATATTGTGTGACAGGGCCATCTTGTAATTCAGTTTCTCGTATAAGTATTGAAAAGAAGGGGAGAAGGGGAAATCACTTCCATGAATGCCGCGTAGATTCTTGCCACCACTCTGTACCATGCCACGTAAATGCTATGAAATTGAGCAAACAATTGCTCACTTTTGTATCATCCCGGTTGGAAATAAGTTAACATTTTTGGTAACAATCTTTTTTCATCGACCCAGATAATCAATGTTAATAATATCCATTTCATTCTTATTGTCTCTCACGATATTTCCAAAACTGGAATTTTCCTGATTTTTTAAAAGAACATTTTAAGTGTTTTTACCGTTTGATTTTTCACTGTATCCGGAATTTCACATGATTTTTCAGTGCTTCAACCTCGTTTCATGAAAAAATACTCGATAACTAAAAAGTTATTATGTTTTCAAAGGTGAATCTTTTATCTAGAATCCTTTCCTTTTGGTGCGATACTTTATAAGTGCACACTGTTCAAGCTGTTCACTATTTTAGGTGGGAACGAACATAATTAGGATTTTCGCTTTGAGGGCACATTTATTACTTTTAGTTTGTTACACCACTGTTTTATTTTACCTCTCTCTCTCTATCTCTCTGCAATGTTTACTTGCATGCAGGCAGATCTTATTTAACACTCCTTATACTCCCTAAAAAGCACCCCACCAACTAGTGGGCTAGGTAATAAAGTGCCACAGTGAACATAGACTATATATAACTAAAATTATGCATATACACATGTTTATATATATATATTACTTTACTATTTATAGACTTTGGAAGTCTATAAATACATTACAGTCTTACACTATGTAAGAAGGCTGAAAGATGTTTCCGAAAGCTCCCGTAAGAAAAACTGTATTTTTTCTGAGTTTATACACTAATCTTCGGATTGGAATACTGATGATGATGACATATATGAGGTCATGGTGGCCAAGTGGGTAGAGTGCTTGACCCGGTGACGACTCCGGACACCTCCAGCTAAACCCAAGCTGAGTGATTATAAGGATACCACATCTTCGTGGGAAACCACAGGCGGCACAGGGAAAAAAACCGGCCCCTCTACCCTTATGTGTGAATTTTTCACACATAAGGGCATAATACTAGGTGAGCTCTAACCTCACCTAACATACCAACCTTCGGGTTGATTAATGTGGTTTTTTTAATATTGCTCTCATATAATTTATTCTCAAGCACATTTTAAAAGTAAGCCGTGAAAATTCACCCTTTTTCATCTCCATAGTTTCTATTCGAATAAATACTCTTCCTCCCAAACACTCACCAAACATATTCCCCTTTAATCTTTCGCTTTCCATTCCCGAGCCTAACTCGGATAAAATCTCAGCTCCCGGAATGTTGATAACGTCCCGACTCATTCACTCCACCGGACCGAAGGCCACCAGGTCCGTCTCTCCGCCCTCCCTCACGGGAGATACCGAGGGTTTTTGTGGGAAAGGGAAGGCGAGAGGGGAAGCTGCCGTGGTGTAGGTGTGTGCGAGAAAGGATGCGATCCCCCCCCCCCCGTCCCCCAGCCTGCTGCCGGGGAGCGACAAGGTGGGAAGGGGGGACTCTGGGAGTTTGTTTGTCTCACCCCTGGCATCTGCAGGGGGGGGGGGAGGGAGTGTCTCGAAAGACCTAGTGACCTCCATGGGGCGAAAGTGATCACATTTCTCTCCCTCTCTCTCTCTCTCTCATTCTTTCTTTCGCTCCAAATCGATTGCCCCTGACGTTAGGCTCGGAGACGGTCTGAGTGGGGAGGGATAAAAGTGAACAACAGGGAAAGATGAGACGGTGTCAGGGCATTCGATGAGGATAACCGGGATGAACCGAGTTCAGATCAATACTTGATATGCACACAAACGTGGACACGTCACGACGGCCGTCTTAACGACTCTTGAGAGGGGGTGATGTTTTTTTTCAGATTCGATGTGAATTTGCGACGAGAGTACCTCCTGTTATATTTCGCGGGATCATCCATGCGTCGGACATTGCCCACAATATTATTTTCTTGGTAAACTCGCAAATTTGCTGCTGGACGGTCTATTTTCATCAAATTCCTCATGTTGAGGTACTCCCAGAAATTATTCTGTTAAAACGGGAGTGAATTTAATTTCCTCGTTCCTCTAACTAGGTTGAATCACCAGCATAAACTGATGACATTTATTGTTAAGAATTTAGATAACGTGGAACGTCGTCATAAATGTAAGTCAACCCAAAAGGTAAAAGCTATATAAGCTATCCTGTAATCTACTAACCTCTCCAAAGCTTCACAGCTCCATCATGCTCCATCACGTCTTTCTCATAGTCATTCTTGGCCTACCTCTAGGGTTCTTACCTCCTAGGGCCTTCCTTCTGTTGCTCTCTTCACTTAACTTCCATCCCTCTAAATGTGTTCTATTCATTGTGAAAAATATCTGTATCTATTGATAAAAAATTATTTGTATTGATGTTTAAATTGCGAAGATTATATTGTAAAATGATAAGAATTATTCACCGTTTAACGTAATAGCACTGCAATTTTTGTTAATTAAGATGGGAACAGATTAAAATGAGAACAATTTTTTAACTCCACACACACAGACACATTTTGTGTGGAGTTACAAAGTTGTTCTTGTTTAAATATGCTAAGCAAATCCCAACAAAGTAATACCTGAGACAACGAATTCAATTAATTGATACAAATTAAAAATATTCACAATGCTTCTTGCATTGTTATCTTATTATCAGTTATTGTTATTTTGGCTGAAGTCACCTGAAAAGGCATAACCATTAATTACCATAGCTCATACAGAAACCTTCCTATAGAGTTGGTTTAATTTTGAGATGCAAAGTTAGATGTTCGCGCATCTATAAAATATTCAAGTTTATTTGTTGTTATTGTGTGTAATTAGTTTTACCTTCCGGAGGATGCCAAAGTATATCAAAACTCATTAATTGCATATAAATCCAACACTTGCTTGACTGCAGGGCTCCATCCTTTCCCACCCAGCGGTAACTCTCTTAACACTCGGCAGTTCTTCTTTCTGACGTATCTTATAATTTGCACTATATATATGTCCCTTGACTTTCCTCACGGGGCATTCTCCTATATTTTTTCCTTTTATTATATTCTTTTTAAATCCATTATTCCTCAGGGTCTTTCCTTTCCTTTTATTCTGTTCCTCTTATAGTCATCTCTAATCTGCTTTTCCAATCGTTCATAGACCATCTTCATCTCGTCTATCGAAGTTAGTTGTCATTAAAATAAATTAATTGTGAAACCCCATTGTGATTGCCGACCCCGTTAGACTAGTGGGTAGCGTGCTCGCCGGCTAATCCAAAGGTCGCGGGTTTGAATCCTGCCCAGGGCATGGATGTTGTGTTTGTCCAGATGGATTTTTCTATGACGTGAAGAGGTGCGAAATGACAATAGTTGTCGAAGCACCCTATAAACGAAAATACCACTACTACTACCCATTGTGATTATAAATTCTATTGGAAGGCATTTTGACCTTAAGTCGAGGCCTTTATGGGTATCCATGGCGCACAGGCTTTTCTAATCATCGTGGTATCTTTCAATGGGTCCTACAGCTCTATGAATTCCTTCCACTCACCTGAGCCTTTTACCCCTAGGAGAACCGTTTTTTCCCGCCTTCCCGATGATAATGGAATACCGAATTGGCTCCTTCGAAAAAATATAAGTTTTAAAGCTCAGAAGAGTTAATATGAAGGAAGATACATTTATTTCTTTTTTGTGTATAGACAACATGATTTTTCGTAAGGTAAGGTTGTTACATATCGCTCGGAAATACTTTGCGGATTAGGGCCAAATACAACATTAATTGAAAAAATAAAACTAAATAATTAAGAAACGGGACAAATAGCATGGCTGACTAGTTTTTTAATATTTGATAAAGTTTGGCATGGTGTTGTTCGCATGAACTGAATAGTTGATGGGAATTGAAATCCTGTGTGAATCACCTCACTTCGTCCCTTCCGTAGTAAATCCCATATTAATTCTAATTCTTGATTCTAGAAGATTCTAATTCTCTCGTAGGCAGAATCATTTTGCTTTGGTGAATCATTGGTTGTAAGGATGCGTATTCTATTGAGTGCATCTGTGTTAAAAATCGCCCAGCATGTGAATCGAAATGGGAAGTCACAGTCACATGTTATATAAATTCCCCTTATTACCGAGATCAGTTTGGACTTCATTTTGTATGCGAACTTACTATTGAATTATTGTTACTAATTAATGCTAGGTAGAGTCTACCACTTTATGTGGAAATTACCACCTGCCAGACACCCTTATCAGTGACTTGCATGTGGACGTTAAATAAATTGTTAATAAATTCAGTTACGAGATCCCGTGGGAGATGGCAGATTACAGTTCTGGGAGCTTCTGATTCATTCTCCAAAGGCCGTAGAGCCCAAGGGAATAGTAGATGAATGATTTACTGGGTGCAAATAATTTTATTCGGAGTAAAATATCCCGGTGTCGATAAATATCCTGGATATATTGATGCGAAGTTTCTTCTTGATGCCGGGTAATATTTATTGCCCTCGCGACGGTTGAAGGGGTTATCGCTTAGGCCGCGTAGAGGAAAGTGACCATGTACTCACTCCCCTTTCCCTCCCACTCCCTCCCTCTCTTTCTCCGCCCTTCCGCCACTCCCGAGGGCGCAGCGTTGGCGCCGGTCTGACCCGCTCCCCGGGGAATGGAGGGGGAGAAACCAGCGTGGGGG